>JAGDQP010011411.1:5719-53058 GCA_022664845.1 Lepisma saccharinum
CATAATTTACACTAATGGCACCAGCAACAGATGTAATGAAAGGAAGAATATAGTTATTCTGAAAGAGCTTCTAGAACCAACAGCACTCAAGCTTCTAGAAATAACAGCACCAAAACTTTGAAATGACAGTTCAGTTTCTTAAAAAAAAAAAAAAAAAAAAAAAAAAAACACTCGTGAATTAGATGAATCCTTCCATGTGCGTGTTAGGGAGCGGAATTTCCAACCCAACCTAAACAAAGCTCAAGGACACAAACTCACCGTAACAGCACGATGTTAACTGAATTGCATCCTGCGTTTTTTTTTTGTTTTTTTTTTGCTCTTGAAACTTTACTTTAAACAAAAACAAAAAAACTGGCTCTCTTTGCCAATATTTGTCTCTTCAGACTTCGTTCTGTCCCCTTTAACACTGACTTAACACTTATTTTTAACAGAAAACAGGGGATTTCTCACTTATTTTAGTCTGGTGCGTGGTGTTACTTTATTTTTAAGGAGATGCAGGGCGTATTACAACATGGATATATTCTCTCGGTTCTTTTTTCTGAATGTAAGGGACTGTATCCAGTAGAGAGAGATATGCCAGTATTTCATACACATTTTGTAACTGGGAAAGTGTGTGCGTGCGGAGATAAATAGGGAGAGAGAGAGAAAGCATGGGATTCTGGGGAAGACACACTTATAGGGGAAAACCCTAAAAACTACAACTCATCCTTGGTTTATCTGTAAACAGAAAAAAACATTCTCGCGTTATATTAAGAGGCCTTCGTCCCTACACTGCGTGTGTGTGTGTTTCATATTTTTGAAGATACTCGACAAAATGACAAGCAATAATAACATTTTGGAAAGCGGACCCAATAATACATGTGAATGTGTTTCCAATGAACTATATGAGATTTTGGCATTGTTTATTTTAGCTGAGAAATTAGAATTCCCGCAATTGCGTAGGCGTATGACGTCAATTACAGCAATTCTGATTTCTCAGCTAAAATAAATGATGCTAAAATGTCAGATAGTTCAATTGATACACATTTACAAGTATTATTGGGACAACTTCCCAAAAATTCATTATTGATTTTCATTTGTCTAGTACCTTTAAAAATATGGAATCTCTCTCTCTCTCTCTCTCTCTCTCACACACACACACACACACACACACACACGAAGCATTGATACGAAGGTCTATTGAACAACTTTCCTTTGTATCGCCTGATACCTGAGTTGTTTTAAATTTTGGAATATGTGGCTAACGCCCTAGTAGCCAAGTTAACCCAACTATTATGGCTGTTTCCAATATGTTATTATATTAGCAGCACATTGTATTGTTTTGTACTGAAATTCCAAATACGAAGAAAAATACAAGGAAGCATACTTTCTACAGAACCATAAGTAAATATTGCAAAACGATGGAGTATTAGAATATGAGACAAGAATAGAAAAGAGGAAAAATATTATCCCATATAAACGGTGTTACATTACTGACCTCTAGTGTGATTAATCTGAAAGTCAAAGACAAACAATCAAATAACACACTCAGAGAAAATACCTATACATAAACCCGAACGGTCGGGTCGTTCTCAGACTGTAAGTCTAAATTGAAGAGTTTTGACCATTGAGCTCTACGTAACGTTACTGGAGTGACTGCTTAGTGTCGAAAGGTAGACACCAGAGCAAATATTTAAACTAGTTTGTCCACTTCCAATCTAATCCAATGTGGACCAAATTTTCAGTTCTAACTCGCTTCCTGAGTTATTCATATAATAGTATACCGTACGGTGCATGTAATAAAAAAATGCTGCAATAATATTTGGTTTTTTTTTTTTTTTTTTGCTTTTTTTGCAATAATTTAGTCATAAATAAAAAAAACGGGCCGCACAGCGATATCAAGCATAGAAAAAACTGAGTTTGGAACAAAAATTTGGTCCATATTGGTTTAGACTGGAAGTGGACAAACGAAATTAAGTGTTCTCTCTGCTCCCTGGCTTCATATATTCATGAAATTTTCAATGGCAGCAGTCAGTCCAGTATCGCGTTTAGATAGAGTTCATTGGTTTCAACCACCTGGGGCGATACACTTAAATTCAGTAGTGCGTAAAACTCAGTATCTGTGTAAAACTTAGCATCGAGTCAGTAGTAAGTTTAAAAAAGAGGCAAGTTTTGAAAAGTGGATACAAGCAGGACAAGAATTGTTAATAATAAAACAATGCATGAAGTAGATAATTTACTACAACCTAATATCATTTAAAGGAACAAACTTGAAAAAAAAAAAAGACTTTGAAGTTTGAAAGTGACGAGAAGAAATACAACCCCACCGCACCAAATATACCTAAGATATTGGCTTGATATAGAAGTTGACATGGTGGATTCTGAAAGCATTAAGTTGTTTTCAGTCTTTTTTTTTTCTATTTGCACTTTGTAAACAACGAACAGATGTTGGATAACTACAGCATAATCAAAAGCGGATTTGTGTTAGAACTACAACACAGGACCTACTTTTCACAACTGTAAACTAGTAGTGACACTGCGCCCTTTGTGGTAAAGTAACAGACGAAATCTTTGAGCCGCTGTCCTGTGTAAAGATCGCTTTAAATTTAACTCCGATGTTTTTTGCTGTGTAGTATTAAATTAATATAAGGAGAAATTATTACAATTTAAACTAAATAAAAATACAGTGTCACAAAATTCACTATAATTTAATTTCGTCAATTGATCTGATGAAGTAGTTAGTAACTTAATGAATGAGGATAGGCCAGTGGAAATTTCAAGTGCCACTTCACGGGGCTGCGTTGGTCCCGCTATTTGCTTCTATTTCTTCGTTGATGTTTACGATTTACATAAGTCAAGCAGGCGTCTGCCTCTACCTTCCCATTTTCTTAGATTGTGTAGGAAAAAAACCTAAGTTATGATTATCTTATCATCAATATTAAGTTATATTTTTAAACCATTCGTCTTACGTTGTCATTCACAGTTTTATTGTTGGCAATACTCTATTTAAAAAAAAAAACAATATCAACAAGGAGACAAGGAATTTTATAGCAATGTACACAGAGACAATAGCTAAAAGCGAGAGGGATGCACGTCGTCTACAGGTGAAAAGATTGTTTGAGGAACTACTTGGAGCAGTGACAACAATAGTATCAATGTGGGAAGACTAGTGTATTGAATAGTCCTTGAATGACGACGGGAAGAGATTACATGATGAGGTGAACCGGACATTCTACACATACTTGCTGTTGCAGGCAGAGGAACAAAAGATGCTCCCGTGTTGTTTGTTTAATGACGTTTGAAAAATGACGTCTTCTCAGATTGTAACCACAACAATTCCCCAAGGATATGACGTCTTTACGTCTACTTTCTTATTGTCTCTCCTCCCCCACCCCCCATTTGTAGCAGTTAAACGTAAGGTACTTAAATTCATTGTGCATTGGTTATTCAGTGTGCCTAGAAGTGAAATAAAACCTAACCAGCGTCGTTTAGTGGGTAAGATCGAAAACTTCGAATAGGATCATCATTGGCATGGCATGTACAGAAGTTTAACGTCTTACTGTCAAATATCTTGACTGAGGTTTTCTAGATTTTCCTCTGTTTCACCATTGATGAATAAATTACGAGACGCTCGGAAAAAAAAATACGGGACGAATTTGAAATAACCTAAAATGAAAATAACTAGTCAGGCCCTGTACCCGCACAACTTGAAACCTCCATAATAATCAATAACACACAGAAAATGTATTGCTTGCGAATGCTCACATTCCAAAATCTCTGGAGGACAAAAAATCGATATTTCAATTTCTTAAATACAGCAGGCATTAGTATCTGCTCTTTTTTTTTTTTTTTTAAAAAAAAGGACTGTTAATTCAACCCTTTCGGTGTCCCTGGGCAACCACCATTTTTGAGTTGAATAAACCCAACAAATGGTGTTGGTTTCGGTGAATCAACACAATGGATGTGTTGTCAATGCTAATTTAAAACAATGAAGAGTGATCATGCTACCACTGTCACAGTGTTAAATCACCGAAATCACACAACAAACGGTGTTGATTTAACAAAAAAAAAAAAATTGGGTGTCACTTTGGGACACCGAAGTGTTCACTTAATATAGCTATTTTTTTGCAGTGCGTTATCATCTACAGCAAACAGAACGCAAAAATATTATATCCCCATTTCCAGGTCTCATGCCCGCCAGTCTGCAGAGCAAACAGTTGAAAAAGAGTTCTTCACTGTTTATTTGTTACAATTATTGATATGTTGGAAATATGTGTGTGAATTTAGCACTTATAATATGGGACAACTACTGATAATACGAGACGCGTACATTTTACCTAAAATATGGGACATCGCTTATTATACGGGACAGGATGGTAGGCTCTGACTGCTACCTTCCCCATCTCTTTCTTAGGAACAATGTCCGAAGGATATCTTATCTCAGAATAGTGACGCATTTGGATATAGATGTCTGAACAGCACACAATCTGTAAATTTACTAAATAAATACAATCAACACAGGCATGATTCTATATCTCTATCTTTTTATGGAGGGTATAGGAGTTAAAGTGGTTCAATATCCGGATAAAGTACGAATGCAATGCACTATCCCTCACAGTCCAGTTGGTAAATTCGTGAACTTCAAATCAGCAATCGGAAGACACGTGAGTTCGAGCCTCACTGTCATCCATCTTGATTGCACTATCCCTAGGTTATGCTGCATGCTATTATATTCTATTCACTTTAATGCAATAAAATGTGTAAATAAAATGAAAAGCATTTCCACAGACCGTAACCTGCATTTAACGAGAAGTTTCTTGTAAACAACATGATTACACACATTTTGGAAATCGTCTGCTTCACTTAACAATATCGCTTTACAACAGCAACAGAGGAAAATAGCAAGTTTAAAATTTGTTTGGTAGTTTCTGATCGGTTTCAGTTCAGCTGAAGAGATTCCGCTGAAGAATATCAATTTTCAAGCTGTCATCAATACAAGAGTTTATCGATCTTTTAAAAAGACCATAGCTATTCTCTACGTGTCGATTTTGGTAGTCAGACTGTCTCACCTGCAGAAGGTATGTTCTTATTGCTTACACTTTGGACTGGAATACTAATTGAACATCCACCTTTTGTCTGTTGTATTGTTATCAGCATCCACTACATGGATTTGCATCGGCTTTCACACCAGCAGAGTTTAGTTGAGGTCCAAGGAATTCATAATATACGTGACGCTAGTTGGTCAGTGGTTAACATAGCATTCGCCAAGAGAAAGAAGGGTCGAAATTTCCTGTTAAACTAGCACAAAATTCTTCTGTACATTCGTCAAGTTATAGATGTTTTCTGTGTCCTCAATTTCATTTCTCAACTTTTAATAAATGATTCTGTTTTTCTTCTTGAGTTGTGATTAATGTTCTTAACGAGCTTAAGACATCCTAAAGACAAGACTTTTGTTTAGTTGATCTAGGAATCCGCGTTGTAAATGTATAGATTTGAACCTATGCGAACCGATTTTTTTTTTTTTTTTTTTTTTGACACTTGAAACTTTAATTTTTCCTCCCGCGAAATGAAAAAATTCGACATGTTTCCTTGCGCCATTAAATCACAGATTAATATCATATAATTGAATTATTAACCAATGTTCATGTATTTCTTGAGAATAACTGAACCAATTTCAACATTTTTCTAGTAGACAGGATTAATTATAAAGTTTTTTTTGTGGCAAGAAAGTCATCAACTTCCCGGTGTATTCTGTAATTTTAATCCTGCAATGATATGCAACACTCTTTTATAAAGTGTACATCCCGGTTGCATAAGGAAAATGGGACGTTGAACTGAAATAAATATTTATTGATGGATTTTTAGCAACGCTTACCTCTTTCCAGAATGGGTTAGGTGAGGAATGTGTGAAGAACGTCGGTTAAGATCTGGCTTGAAGGTACCATCCAGGTATTAGCCTGGCGCGACTAAGGAAAAAACCCTAAATACTTGAATGGGGATATAAAGATCGAATCCAGACACTGCTGGATTAAGCTATTTGGGAGTCCTGGGCTGTTGATTCTATTAGGGTCACTGCTACCTGTTCCCTGTGGTGCTTAGGTCATTTACTATTTATACAGGTTATTGATTTATCTTTAGCGGGGATCCTGGACTGCAGCCTCTTTAGCCCTGTTAAGCCGGGTCTGAACCCAGGACCTTCTAACGTTCTACCACAGCTGCTCACTATTGACAGGTTAAGATCTTTCCGAAAGGCTTGGGATCTGAAATTTTTCGAATTTCGAACTTCGAAATTTGCATCTACATAACGTAATGCATTTTGCAATAGTATATAGCCTGAATGTAACTTTTTAAATATACAATATTCATAATAGTTCTGCGCGCTAAACGAATTTCATATGCGTACACTTAAATACATAAAAAACGACCGATCAAAATAGTTAAGCAATCTGGCAATCAACTTGCATAAAATATTGTATCAGTGTTACCAGACTGTGCAAAGATTAAAGTGTTCATTTTGTATGCTTAATTAGTAATACAAACTATAATTTTCATTATTGTTTTATTTTGACTCCGAATCAGTGATTCCGCCAGATCCTCCCTTGTAGAGGGTGAGAGTGTTACCCTCCCAAATTCTCGAGTGTATCCCCAACTTAAAAGAAATGTTTACAGTCAAAAATCGATAGAAAACAGCCCTTAGGTCTATACCCTCCTAATTGTTATTTTACACCCCACCAAACTGAAAATCCTGGCGGAATCCATGCTCCAAATAATCAATAAATATTATCACTCTGTCTTTGTAGGTTAACTTTCACACAATTTCCGTGTACTTCGTCAAAAATAAATAAATAAATAAATAAATAAATAATAATAATAATAATAATAATAATAATAATAATAATAATAATAATAATAATAATAATAATAATAATAATAAATATAGCGACTTTGTGGACATCTAATAACTAAAATATAGAATTTAGAGTCACGTATTGTGGGCATTATGAAAACTACAAATATATAATACATATAATATGTATTCTTCAGTTGGTATGACATTGCTTCAGTAGCATTGCACCCTTGAGTGACCTCCTTCGTTGCGTAGGTACAAAGTCAAATTATTTCTGGTAACAAGCCCACGAAGGCTAATAATAGTTCATTTCGTAGCTTTGGTGACAGACGATACGTAGATATTTGTATATTTAACCTTAGGCCATGCTCTAATTGCTTATGTCAATCTTCTAAACATCTGCTATAAATAAACAGATTCATTTCCTGATAATGATTGAACTTAGATTCAATTATTGTGGAACACGCCAATTTCAACAAGACAAACGTGTTGCCACCAGATTAACTCATACAATGCATCAACCGAATCTTTTCTCATTGTGGGAGAAGGAATCCAGAGAGAAAAACCAGAGTCGAAGAGTCTTCATTAACATCACAACCACATTTTTTCAATTTTTGAAGACTATTGAAAGACAAAAAACAATACCATTAGTTTGTTGTTCATTTTGGGAAACATGCAGGTTACTTCATTTGGATTGTAGTTTGGTTTAATAATTTAGATTTTTATATAAAAAATGAATGCGTTGCTACGCATCATTTTGGAGCGTTATAGCAATAATTAAAAACAATTTGTACTGAAATTATGTATTCGTTAAGTATTTATTTGATTTAGTTTTTAAACTATTAATTTGATAAGTTTATACTAAAATTTACGTTTTAAATGAGTCAGACTGTTGGTTACCCCTCTTCTTTCCCCCCCCCCGCAAATTTTGTATTTTGAATTTGTTTTATAAGGACTTTAACATATTTTGGTTTGTTTGTACGTTTTTTTTATTTAATCAAGTTTGCTTTATTATGTTACTAACTATTTTTAACCGAACTTAGCTCACGTATTTTATTGTACTATTTTTATTTTGACAGTATTGGTTGGTTACATGTTTATTTAACTTTTATTTTTAAGGCCTTTAGGCAACTCAGGCCAGGTTACATTTTATGTATCTATTCATGTTGTTACATAACAATATTTTCTTTTTATGCATAACGGGGCCGGTAATCACAATGAAACGCTATGATATCAAGCTAAAACTTAAAAAAAAAAAAAAATCACTTAGATATTTAATAGCCTACCCTTATGACGTCATAATTTTCCTGATAGTGAAACATCTCCCATAAAAATGAATTCCATAATAACCCTTATTACTTCATATAGTAGACTTCCATAACTGCTATGATGTCTTCTTTTCCAAATTTTAATATTGTCTTTTCTTTTTCAGTAATTTTCAAAAAAACTGAAAAGCAAAATGTGTCGAGATCTTAATGAAGACGTTTCTTAAAGTTTCCATATCGATATATATCTAGTTCGACTGAAAGACAGCTCGACATAGGATTGATGGTCAAATGTACAGTGATGAGAAAATTTCTTCTTAACAATAACACCAAAAAAAGGCAGGAAATAACCTGGAAAATTATGCATCATGATGTTTTAGTAGTAGCAACAGGGTGTTCCATAAAACATTTTCATATTGTTATTATCGGATTATAAGATACACAAGAAATTCAACATTTCAACCCAAGTAAGCTCAATGGAATGCCATTTGAAATACTGACTGGTTGATGTGTCCATGGATTGATTACTCAACCTAACGCAAAATGCCTTGCAGCTGAATGTTCTGTCTTTCTTGTAACAGTGTCGATCGGCAGTAGCTCAGTTAGTAGAGTACCGAGAGGTCCTGGCGCCCTGGGTTCAATTCCAGCGGCCGACATCCCGACTAAGGATTTCTTCCTAAGTCACATTAGGCATATGTCCGGATGGCACCTTCAGCTTAGGTCATGCCCGACTTTTTTTAACACCCTGTCCAGTACCCTATCTTCGCCTGAGTCATTGTCATGCCTCAAGTCCATAAAAATTCGATTTCAACTTGTCACATGTTTCTGAAAATTATTTACAATGTAACAGATCGTCATTATCACATTGAAGGGTTAAATTGACTAACCCATTTACTAATGACATATTCAGTTAGGGTGAATTGAACTGAACTTTATTGAAGGCCTTTAGGCAACTGTGGCTCAGGAGGAATGAATGATGATGAAGGAAGTGGGAGAAAACAGGAGAACCTCAAGAAGTCCTATACAGAGGATGTTTGTTCAACACGTGGCACGAGGTGAGATCGAACCAGGGACCCCACGCATTTGTATCAGGTCGAGTAATAAGGCCATAGATAAATATCAATATGTCAGTATTTCAAATTAAATTTCATTTTGATTGTTTGGGTTGTACTCTTGAGTTGTTTCTGTATCTCACTACCCGATAATGGCCGCATGAAAATGTGTCTTGTTTCGGATCACCCTGTATGCTCCTGCTAAAATCTTAGACTAATTAGATTTTCATTACGCCTGGCGAATTTAATTAGTCTCAATGAGAATTTACGTAAAAAATGTTCAAGATTACTCCTTTAAACAGGGTCATTTCTTCACAATAGATTATTATTTCATTATACTTAGGTAATATTTCACTTCCATTTGTACACACAAGTTTGTTAGTAGCTGATTACAATACTACCGTATTAGCTCTATCAGACGCATTCCTTTTCTTATCATAAAGACTTATCTTGAGATGATACATCAACGGTAGCGCATTGAACTTATAATTGAGAGGTTCAAATCTGGAGTTGGCAACGTGACTGAGTTCACCCTAGGTTACACGATTCGAATGTCAGGATATACAATGCATGCAGAACTCTACTTTTCCCCCCAACGATCATGGTTACGAACCAAAGCAACAAAGAAAAAGGTGTTTACCTTAGGGATTGTTTGTCAGTTATGTGAAGTTCATTGTTCAATATCTAATTAATCTACAGTAACTAGATATTTCATCAGAAATTTGTAATTGGTTTAGTATTTCCAGGCGACTTACCAGGAAATTCCCTCTCTCCCAGCGGCCGACCATCCTGACTGAGGTTTTTTCCAGGGTATTTCCTCAGTCACACCAGGTAAATGCCGGGATGGCACCCTCAACATAGGCTCTGGCCGACACCTTTCCGAATCCTTTCCCCTCCCCTATCCCGACCTGAGCCTTAGATGCCTAAAGGCCATACAATTCAATTTAATTAATTTTAATTTACTAAATCCCCTCTCCTCTTCCCCTGCTACAGTAAGTACAGTGATTCTGCCAGCCCCCCTCTACGAGTAGTATCACCGCCTCCAAATTCTCGAGTGCACCCCCTCCCCCAATTATACTGTTCTGCGGTCCAAAATCGACAGAAACCCTATAAAACTTCAGTTATATCCTTTCTATTTTGACTTTACTAACCCCCACCCCACTGAAAATCTAGTCAGAGTCTGTCCTGCACACATGAATTTAAGACAAAAACTAGTTGATAAAGATTGAGTTACCAACATCATACCAAATATCTGTGCCGAATAGTTTGTACCTCTAGCCTTACCTAAACCAGCTAACGTCTACTGGGAGAGTCGTGTGGTTAGGTCAATGGCTAGTGACTGTAAAACTTAATTGGGTTCGATTCTCAGTCACTACAGCAACAAATATTTTTCTATCCATTTTTATTAACAATTTCCTCAAATTCTATTATTGCAAAATGAGCTTGTGCATTAGCAATAGTTCTAGTACGTAAAGTATGAAACCAAGGCACAATTTGTTCAAGTTCTTCTGTATTTATCTGCATTCTTAATTGAATTTCTGCTCTACAAGTTAGAAACAGTCATTTACTTAGAAGAATCTTAGGTGTAAACCGATGACAAGAGAATTAAGAAAATTAATGATTAAATGAATGTTTTTTGTGTGTGTGTGTGTGCAGAAGAAACGAGGACTCTTCAAAAGAGATACGAAAAAAAGCCTTCGAAATGTGGACGTAGAGAAGAATGGGAAAGATAGTCTGAGCACAGAAGATACGTAATGGAAATGTGCTGAGGTGAGTAGGAAAAAGACAAACAATAATTAAGATCATGAAGAAGAGAAAAAAGAAAACTAGTTGCGATATTGCCTACGCTAGGATTGCATACAGAAGGTAAAAGAGGAAGAGAAAGAAAGATGGATATAACTTTAAGGGAGATAAATCGTACAGCTAAGGCAAAGAAAAACAGCACAAGATCGAGATGAATAGAGAGGGTTCAACTTGTCTTAAAGGACCTACTACTTCCAGCAGGAAGCTACTGATGATGATTTAAGTTGCCTAAAAGTACATAGAAATAAAGTGTACATCATTTTCTTTTCACTTTGAGATCGTGTCGTGCAAATAATTTCGAATTAACTTGCCAAACACATTCCACACAAATTACAATTCCTGACTTTTAAAACACATCACCCTAAAGACCGTAGAAGAGACATAAACAATCACTTACCACAGCTGATTGTTCTGATTGCACAGGAGCTTGGTGAGACGACGTGAATACTGTAATTAGCACAATTAACAAGTTCAACATTTTTAATACGTCGTTTATTGTCACAGCCATTTTTTTAAAAAATATATGTTTATAGTTTTGTCTTTTTAAATACTAAAAGCAAAAAAAATAGGAACTCGCTTTAGGAAAAGACACAATAATGTCCAAATTGTTCACAATAACACTGATTTTTTTTTCTAATTCACTTTTTAAACAATTAAATATTTCACTCTCCGTCCTTCGAAACAATTAGGAATCAACTTTCTGTTTTAGAGATAAATATTTTGTTTCTACAATATTTTAGCTGTCGTGTTACACGCGTAGAAATATACAAAGAAATAAATTTTAAATAAATTTAGCGTCGAGAGTTCTTCATATAAATTTACTTCTGTGGTTTACGTTAATTATATTATCAAAAGAAAATAAAACGATAAAAAAAAAAACACGTTCACACACCGCACGCACGTTCACTCGAAAGTAATTGCTACAACAGCAACATCCCGACTCTATTGCTACTAGAAAACTGTTTAGCACTGAAAGGAGTAAGTCTTGTTTTTATACTAGGGATTAACTTGCAGGAGTTCTCGCTATCTTGTCTATTACCGAGAAAAAAGTCACTGATGATTCAACCGCCTTGTTGATCCGTATAAGGCAGTTGGTTTAGTGTGGGCTGAAACGGCGCGCGCTGATTGGTTTCACAGACCAATGAGATTCTCGTACTATGTCAGGGTTGCCAGGGGAAGTGGAATTATTGACGCATCGTAATAATTCTTTACATGCTCTTTCTTTCTTTCTTTTTCAATTTTGAAAATCGTACTTCTAGTAAGTGAATGTTGATATAATCAATTGACTTCGTTGTCTAGGCTAGAACTTGTTTAAAGGGGTTCTCAAACAACGATTTCAAACTTGGACGCAAGAAACATGGAGTTTTCTTTTTTTTTTTCACTTTTGATAAGGATTTACATCAAGTAAAAAGTGACCTGACGGAGTGAGTAGTAACGCTCATTGCCTTGGAATCAAGAGCTCCCGGGTTTGATTCCTGAAGCAGATGTAAGTGATGCGGACGTCACTTTAAATTGTATGTCCCGTCCTTAGGACGTCTTCTGCATCCCATGAAAGTCAATGACAAACTACCATCGGTTCACCGTGCCCAGGGACCTTCGGTTCGGGTAAGGACGCGCATTCGGGAAGAACACTCATCATCACTCCAACATAAAGATACTCTAAAAATCACAGTATTTCTACATTAGTAGACCTCCAGTGATTTTACCAGACTCCACAATGGGAGGGGTGTCACCCCCAAATTCTCCAACTACCCTAACTTTACAATGGGGTTAAAAGCGATAGAAATTCCGCAAAACTCTATTTGAACCCTGTTCAAGTCCCAATTTTTGCTTTCCTGGCAGAATCACTGGACCCTGAATTTCTTGTCCTCTTTTAATTTTACACCATATTAATTTGTCTGGTCGTTTGTAACTTAAGCTAGATCCTGAATCGAAGCAGGTAGAGAGAAACTAACTTCAGACTAAGGATTGAGCGACCTCCATCGTAACCCCACAACCTTTGTAAGCGGTATTTCTAAACTATCTGCAGTTCTGTGAAATTGGACATATATATCCCTAACAGATTTACACTATATTTTTTCACCTTTACTTCCAATACCAACGCCAATATGCAAATTGACGCTACAGCCCTTATTCAGGGTATTTTATTACTATATGCACTTTAGTATGTTGTCATCGGGGCTGCCTTAACTTTACCCTTCTTTTACGTACAACAACGTTTCAGATCTTTTGTTTAATAAAACACTAGGCATAGAATCTAACGTCCATTCACATGGCTACGAAATTTCAATACTTTTCTCTATAGATGTCAGTCCCAGACAGCATATCAACTTGTAACAAACTTGACAGTCATTTGCTTGGAGCTTATCAAATTTGATTTTGTGTTGAACTTGATAAACAAGCATGCACCAGACTTGTTGGAGCAAACAATTATGCGAGGAAGTTTGTCCAACTTGAAATTGATTTGAATTTTCGTTTCGTTGTGCTGTGTTCTCAGTGCAATGAAATCCCGTCACGTACCAGAACTGTCTCGTCATAAGGTAATCTTTGCCAACTTCAGTGCGAGCGGTCCCGGGTTCGATTCCCGATGGGGGCTCAAATATTTCGGTGTTGACCCAGCATCGTGAGGACAATTGGGGAGCTGCTGTGAATAAAAGACAGTGGCGATCACAGTGAGAGCTTCGGCTTTCCTCTCCCAACCCGTCTGTTCAGCGTGGGAGCAGTAGCCCAACTCCTCCCTTCGGGGAGAGGCCTCATCCACTAGTGGATTGAATATGGCTGTGATTTATTATTTATATATATTTCTTTTTTGTCAAATCAAGGTTGTTTCAACTTTGATTCTTGTAAACAAGACTACTTTATTCAACATTATTTAAACATCTTTTGGCTAAATTTGCTGTGCTTACATCAAGTTTTGCTACTTGTCAAAGTAAGTTTGATTCACTTTTCACCGAGATCAAAATTGCTATGCATCGATAGAATATGATGTCTATGGCAGAGCTACCTAGCGGATGGATTCAAAATCACGTGCTCTGAACGAAAATCCATTAGTTTTAGCGCAGCCAGAAATGGGGAAGCGTGCTAAGTCTATATATTATGAGGTCTATGGTAGAACTAGTAAAAGAATGTAAGGATTAGATTTGAAACTTGGTCAGTAAAATGTGCCCGGAGACATTCTGCACAAATCCGGCCCCTGTGAAAATGAGTGGCTTCGAGGGCAAAGTGAATATTTAGCTGAGGTAGGTTTGACGAAAATGAACTCCGATGATGCAGGCAGAACAACTAGGAGCATTCTTGAAGCAAATTTACTACCTATAAGAAGGTGGGAAAATGCACATACTTTTAAGGGTAGTTTGTTGTGCCCCAACCGAGGTGTAATGGTAAATATCGAGACTCACGTGTAGGTTCTACACGGAAGACGGCGCCAGTGTTTTATCCAGGAATTTTAAATTAGAGGAATGCAAGACTTAAAAGTTTCTATGCTGTATCGCATTATATTTGTTTCTATGTATTTATTTATAAATTTAGGGACGTGTTGGGGGATGTTGGGGGGATGTAGATTAATCACTGAGGAGTTCAGGTTCAAATTTTGCCCACTTTATTATTTTTTTAAAATTCTTTAGTTGCACGATATCTACAGTAAGGCTAGGGTCGCTATTTTTCTCGTCCTTCTCCTACGGCTCAAGTTCACACAGGCACGTTGTAAATTAATTAATTGATTTTTTCTGATCTGAATTCTCCAAGCTGAACATCTGGTCTAAGCTCGGAATACATGAGGAAAGAAGTCTCTTGCCGATCACTCGTCCAGGGATGGATACATGCATGCAGCCATTCTAAGTGAGATCTCCTAAGATTTCATTAGACAAGTGCTGGGATGGTAGCTGCTACTTTTCTCCATCCTTGTCCCAGAAAAGTGGTCGTCGAGAAATGTCATCCCTCAGACGTCACGAGCTTGGCCGAAGCTTGCTGATCAGCGAAGGAAATATTTTTTTTAAACAATCAACAATAAAGTTAATGTAATTTCGTTAACTGGGAGTATTTTTTTCTTTTGATTTAAAAAAATTAAATTGAAATAATATCTTTGAAGTAGAAATTAACATGTAGGCCTAATTCCTGTTTAAGCACGTCAGTACTAAAATACCTCGTAAATAGGGTTTCTAAAATTTAAGATACTATCTCAGAGTGATTGGTTGGTTCTAAAATTAATAGTTGTTGTTGCTATTGATCTGGACGTGTACTGAATTTGCTGCTACTCTTTGTAGCAGTGAAATATTACAGCATTAGACTTTTAAAATTCTTATTGTAATCACCAAGAACCAAGATATACGCAAATACGCATCAGATGGCGTAACATTAACAAAAAAATACAAAATATATTTTACAAATAGCTGAATGTGAATAAAAGCTATGAAAATTAGGCATACCATGACTTTTACAATTTCACTCCTGGCAACATTGGGTTATTCCAGTCATAAGTTAACAAACAGTATGTCGAGATACACCGTGGCGTGGATGTTAAGTGTTGCTTGAAGTTTGTTTTTTTACATAGTTTATTTATTATCTTTGTTGGATGCTGATTATGAATGAACGCGAATTGTGTGTAAAGAAGACAATATTCGGTGTTGCGATGTTCGGTCGGTTCGTTAACTGTTAGCGTCGTAACCCTAGAGAGAGAACGCAAGTTCAAGTCTTACTGCCGGACATCTTCACTGAGATTTTTAAAGATGCTCCTCAGTTCTACCAGGCGAGTGCTTCAGACTTGTTATGGAATAGCTGCTACCCCAAATACAAGTCAAAATTTAAATTTCTAAAGTCACTCACGTATTGTTGACCTTGATTTCTTTTCATCCTAAGTGAACACGTTCTTTCCAAGAACAGAACCAGCTGTGAAGTAACGTAGCATCCGAACCACGCTAGAGTTTAGTCTGAGCTAGAGTGTGGGAGCAGAGGCGAACATACAATGAAAGTTGCTATTTAAGAAGCGTTTCTCCATGACTCAATCTTCCTCCACGGCATGGTAGGTGGATTTGATTTGATGTATTGGTTCATTTCAACTTACAGGAATATAACCAATATAAGAGTGACATCAGGGGAGAAGGATGTGGAATGAAAGTCGACAAAGGCCTAATATAAAGGTACCATCACGACATCAGCCTGGTGTTACTAGGAAATAAAACCTCAGTCAAAATGGCCGACTGCTAGGCGCGAACCCAATATTTACCACGACTCCACACGGCCTCTCGGATTAAAGTAGTTCTCTAGAGGCTACGCCGGGCTGAGTCTTAGATGACTAAAGGCCATAAATAAAGATTCAATTTCAGAGGCTACGCCCCGAACTTGTTTTGAAAGAGAACGTTTGAAAAACTTATCTTTAATTCATCGTTTTTTTTTGTTGTTTAATTTCAAAGGTATTGTTTCACTAATATTTTAGTAATTACAAAATCCTTTTAGTAATTAGCCGAAGACTTTGAATTTGTTGAAGACTTTGCGCGATTTGGGACCTGTTCACTGGTTCAATTCCAATTCATGTCTTCTCTGGTATCCCTCACTATCTATCTTTCAGGCGAATGCTGGCATTGTACCATAAATTTAGACAAAGGATCGTTTTATTTGATTTGATTTATTTCGTGATAACTAACCATGCAAGTAATGTACAAATGACCCAATTATAAGTATCAACCAAGTTATTTGGTCAACCAATACGATAACAAAAATATAAATATAAAACTTCACATGACAGAAAAAAAAAACCGCAAGAAAACTGTGGTGGGTCGACACACAATTTGCCGGACCATCAGTGGAGATTTCTGGCGATCCTTTATCAGTTTTTAAACCATATACAGGAAGCTGACCGCTTGCGGCTACACGGTGGATCCCGCCATTTCCCTGACTGTGAGTCGTAGAATCTCGCTGCTGGTTAATATGGGTGGCATTATAGTGGTGGTGGTGATGGGGTAGAAATGGATCTTAGAAGCACATTGATATCGGTCTATATCAATAACGGAAGATTTGCGATATGGATCGATGTCGTTACCCAATATCGATTAATATCGAATGGCCAATGAATACTGAACGTAGATCGATGTCTCATCTTCAGGTCGAGTTGATATTTTCCTCACTTGTCTACTACTGGACTCGAACTTTGAATCTTGAAATTTGCAGACCGATGGCTTAACCACTACCCAACGGGGATATCCGTCGGCTGAAATGTGTTGATTATACACTTCTCAATTCGGACATGGAATGTAACATTGCAGAGTGGCTTTAAGCTCGGAGATGTAGAAGTTTTACGCATTTTCGGAAGCCGGTCCCACTAGTAATCCACGCGCGGATGGAATGACATCTCGTAGCGTTGTTGCGTAACACACGTGCACTGTAAATACAACTTCGAAATCCCGTCTGGCAAGTCGCCTCGGTGGCCTGGTGGTTAAGGTGTCGGCTTGTTGAGCGGGAAAACCAGGGTTCGAATCTGGCGGGGGGGAAAGATTTTTTCTTTCGTTTTTTTTAAATACATTTCTATCTGTTCATATTTGTGATATATCTACGGTATCTGTTCATAATTGCTTTCTTGCATTTTTCGTAGATTATCTTACATTAGCATTTTTCTGTTACACAAACTCTTTTTTTTATAATCACAGCATGAGAACAACAAATATCGATTACTCAAACAGTACAATAGTTCTATAACTTTGTTTTATACAGAATAACTTCAGTGTCAACAGCTAGAGAAACCTTGCATTACCTACACCTTTCACACTTGTTTCGTCAGATATAAACGCCTTAATCACTTGCATAGAATAAACGAATCTTACAGATTGAAATAAAAATTCACCGCTGTGGACAGGATTCGAACCTGTGCGGGTAGAACCCATTGGATTTCGAGTCCAACTCCTTAACCACTCGGACACCACAGCACGACAGCTTCTTTTAATGATTAATGGAGCGATCGCACTGCACAAAAATAGTACTAGAACTGTTTTATTGAAAACACATTTGTGTAAATACCTAGTTACTATTAAAACGTTGCATTCAAGAACCAAGATTACTATATTCGCTACACGTTGCGCCAATAGGAAATACACTGCGCTCGGGTTGCGATGACGTCATATCATCCGTGTGCTAGAATATCACTAGAAAAAGCGAACCTAATAGTGTTCGGGCTTTTCTTTATTTCTTGATATAAAAGTATAAATCACAGCCATATTCCATCCACTACTGGATGAGGCCTCTCCCCGGAGGGAGGAGAATGGTCTACTGCTCCCACTCTGTTCGTCTGACTACGAATCGGCGGTAGTTCGTCTGACTACGAATCGGGCGGCCCGGGTTCAAATTCGGGAGACCTTCCTCGCAGTGTTCTCATGTCTGGCGCTCTGAGGTGCACTCTGCCTCCTATCACTTGAGTACCAGAGTGTCCTTGGTACTCCTGGGCACCTTGGAAAGGTAAAGGTGATCGAGCGTGGGACTGACACATTTTCGAGAAGAAAATTAATTAAAAAAAATATATAATTTAGACACTTGTGTGTTCTATAATTTGACGAAGTTTTATTTTCCACCAGTCATTGGTGTATCTTTTATGGCTAAACGTTTACTGAAAAAAAGAAAGAAAGAAAGTTTGAATTGTCGACTATATTTGGATGCCTTTTCTTTTTCTTCTTCAGAAAAAGTATTTTCTCAATTGCATTACAAATTTAATGGTTGAATGAAGCCAGGAAGCAGAAGAAACATTTACTTATTACATATTTGCTGAAAGCCTGTTCAGGGTTACGTAAAGGAAATTTCGATGAGGAATTGTGGATAAGCCTCGGTCCCGCCTGCTTTGCAGGTCTTGCATGCCCTAACGTTACGCTACTGTTTAAAGAACATGTATGCCAAATTTGATTCGAATCCGTCGACAGGTTTAGATTTGAACAGTGTTCAAACACAGGTATTCGGATTTATTTATATAGATAAATGTATGTTATACATTTCATTCGTTGTTTGAATGTTTATTTTATTTTATTTATTTATTTCTTGTATTCGAACGACTGAAAGGCACACATTAATTTATCTTATTGAAAATATCTGAAGGCGACTTCCTCCATAATTGACATTATTTTCACAGAAGCAAAGTATTCAGAATGGATCCTCTTTTAAATTATTTAACTAATTATAATGCTACTTTCAGCAAATTTATGAGAAAATTATTAATGACCTGATTTTATCAATTTTGTTAGTAAGAACGGGCTGCAGTAAATTGCAATCTCTACTGAAGAAAACTGAAGTTGAACAGCGGGGTTTGAACTCGGGTCTGTAGTAGAAAAAACTCCTAATTTTGAAGAAAGGAGTACGCATAGAATGTGAGTTAATGTTCTTTCTGCAGTTTAAAAAAAAAACTGACTGAGCTTTTTCAGGGTTTTCCTCAATCACACCAGGCAAATGCCAGGATGACACCTTCAACTGAACGACACCTTCCCGAATACTTTCCCCTCCCTTGTCCCGATCTGATCCATAGATGCCTAAAGGCCATAGAATTAAAAAAAATACATTTCTCGTGATAATGGACCTCTTTTCAGTTGCAATAATGGATGGAATTCGGACTGCTACCCATAATTGTTCTGAACGGATATGAACAAAAGAAGCACCAACCCAGGACCTTTGCCAGTAGAACACAATACTTAACCACAATGACATTATGCGTCCTTTTTGTATTAGTTGGCTCTGCTGAATTGGTGCTGGTATTTGTTAAAGAAACTGAGAAAATGTCGAAAGATTTTTACTTATTATTGTGCACAAGGATGTTTTGTCCTATTCTGACTGCAAGGTCGAAATCTAAACTTAAAATTCAGTTTATTATATTTAAATTCTTGAATATTTTATGTATTATTGTATTATAAACAAAAAAATTAAGGTCCCACCGAGATTTGAACTCGGATCGCTGGATTCAAAGTCCAGAGTGCTAACCATTACACCATGGGGCCGTGTAATTAAGTGTTTCGATAAAAGTAGCTACAGCGACATCTTTGTAGTTCGCATTTCACGAATCTTTTCTCAATTGTTTTTTTTTTATCTCTCTTTTCTTTTCGTCTATTTTCTGATAACAGACTTGATAATGTTTCACTGGCAGAAGCAGATCTGCTTTCGTCAACAACATTACAGAATCATCAGCGTATTCTGATACCTAAACATTCTTGAAAGTGTTTTAAATTATGTTCTCAATTAAAATTATCATATGAAAGAGTGTTAATTAATACTGTTCAATGTATTTTTGTGAGCTGTTCTGTTTAGAACCAAGGCCATGAGAGACAGAAAAAATTCAGGCCTAGGCTCTTGCACGAGTTGATTCATTCAGGGATTCCGCCAGGAGTTTCAGCTTGTGGGAATGTAAAGTCGAAATTGGGAGGGTGTAAGTGAAATATTGCACTGTTTCTATCGATTTTTGACAGTAAAAAAAAAAATAAAGTTATTGGTGCTCTCGAGGATTTGGGGAGTGGCTTTCCCCACAGGCATAATCATTTCGTTAATTACAAGTTTGTTTCATTCATTCACAAAGCTGAGCAAAAACACTGAAGGCTCACAAGCTCGATAGCTTTTTAATTGACGTACAATAAAGCGCAGAACGGAACAATGGTTAGTGCATTTTTTAACACGTTTTTATTAACTCGCTTTCTTGTTTGTCTGTTCGGTACAAATTTTGCAATCGATTTTAAACTCACTTCCTATCATCCGATTTCTTTGAAATTTTGTAAACTTGCTTGCTTCCGATGACAAAACAATATTAAATTATTAGGTATACGACAAAATAATCCAGTGAACTGTAATTAATTAATTAATTAATTAAAATAATTCGAAATTATCCTTAAATGCGCGCAATGCCGCAACTATTTTGTGATATTTGGGTTGCCTATCTCGCAGGGAGTTTAATATTCATCTATTATACATAAAAATAATTTAAAAAGGATTTTAAAAACACGCTTTTTTAATATGGACTAAAAGTAAAAAATAATAAATTGAATTAATCTTATGAATCAGAAAATAAAAGTGTGGGTGCTCTTGCTTACGTTATCATAAAATCATAATATCTAAGAGCACCCACGTTTATATTTTCCGATTCATAAGATTAATTCAATTTATTATTTTTTTACTTTTTAGTCCATCTTAAAAAGCGTGTTTTTTTATAAAAAAAATCCTTTTTTAATTATTTTTTTACATACTTTTCTTTAGTTCACAATGGTTTGTCTGTCCTCAAATCTTGCAACGTTAATTTAACTCATTTCCCGACGTCATACAACGCTGAAATTTTGTACAGCGACGTAAGTCAGATGACAATACAATATTCCATTGTTACTTCCATATTTCTATATATTTATAAAATTTAAAAGCATATTTTAATGTTTCTTTTTAACGGACTTCTTTATCCTAAAACAAATACTAGCCTGTAACGCTCTGTAATTTTGCTGGTTGCAGAACATTTTAGGATTTGGGTCACATGAACAATTGAACATAGAAATAACTCGAAAAAAGTAAAAAAAAAAACTTGTTAAATATATACTTTCCTTAAACCATTTCCTACTAAAAAGTTATGAATGAATGAATTCTGAATGACTAAAAAACAAAAGCATGGGGCGCGGCAATTCAAGAATTTATAAAATGACTGTATACGAGAGAGCGTTCTATGCTTTTCTTTTTAGTCATGCATAAACAAAATTATCTTTTACTTTTTAGTAGGAATGGTTTAAGAAAAGTGTGTACTTAAAAAGTTTCTTTTTCTTTTTTTTCTTTATTAATATCAGTCTTGTTTCTCTAGCAGGCTGCAAATAGGTCTATATTTTGTCATCAGTTAATTGCACTTTGGCGGTCTGTCCGCCTGTCTGTGAAGCAGGTTAGCGAATAAGTGAAAGCAAATACATAGAAACAGACTTTAGATTTTATTTGAGAGATATCGATTTATCCGACAAGTTTTAAAAAGACAAGCAGGTCCTGACCTAATGGTCTCTGGACAAGATGAAGCGATGGTGATTTACCATTGCCTTCTACCTTACCTAATCTAATATAAGCTAACCTAAAGTAGATGTTATTACATTTTTACAAATAACCTTGTGTGCGGTAGGTAAATGTTGAAATGAACACAGAATAATTAACAGACGCCGCGACCGGGATTAGAACCCGATTCTCCCAGTTGCCCTCTAGGTATGCTATCCATTACACCACTACGTCACGGCAAATTCCGCTCTCAATTTTTCTGTGTTAAATTTCAATAACCTAATGTAATCTTTAGTAACCCAAAGCTAACCTATGATAATAATTCAGTATCTTTTAAAAATGAAATCGATCAAAACATGTTTCCTTACTTTGATATAACAGAGACATACTAATTAGTTCTGTGGAAGAATAGAAAAATTGAATTCCTAAAAACTCGATTAATTGACTGAGTCTTTATTAAATAATTTAAGAAGGTTAGAAACATATGGCTCAAACAGTTTCTTAATATTATAACAGTTTTATCGGGACTAACTGCGACATGACAACAACAGAAAAAAAAGTCGATCGAATTTATTTGAAGGCCTTTAGGCATCTATGGTTCAGGCCGCGAGAGATTAGAGGAGAGGATGTTTGAAAGTAGATGCCCAGGGTCTATTTTGTAGGTACAATCCCAACATTTGTCTGGTATAACTGAGGAAAACCCTGGAAAACCTTAGTCAGGATGGCTGGCCGCTGGGATCGATCCTAGGACCTCCCGAATGCTAATCCAACGCTCTATCACTTTTTAAAAAAAACTTTACTCCTTTTTCCTTATTACTAAGAGACCTCTTTCTTTTATCTTTATTTATATCCTAAGTTAATATCACAACATAAACAAACATCCATGCCCTATGCGGGATTTCGAACCCACGATCTTGGAGGCAATGGACTAACGCTGGACTACCTCGATCGGCAAATAGCACTGAGCCACGGTCGCTCGGTAACCAAAAGTCGTGTCTTACATTTGCAATAGAAATGAATTCTTTTAAAATTTTGATCGGTGTTAACACAAGGTGCTATCAGTTCACAGGAAATGTCGTTCGGTCTTTGGCCTTGGTCAAGGTCATCGACTGTGCGTAGACCTTATTGTTCTTCAAGTTTGAGAGTTTCACTACTCAAGCTCTGAGAAATGTCAGTCAAGTGTGGAGAATATGACTTCCACTTCCCGAATAAACAAATGTCACACGCTCTGGAAATGCTGAGTTACACTGAAGAAAGAAGAAGAAGAAGAAGAAAAAGCAGCAAGAAGTTCCAGAATTTATCACTCGTAATATCCATCAAATTATTATCAAACACTGTTATATCCATTAGATCATAAAAGAAAAAAACGGCTGTATAATGTAAGTATCTTGCAGACAGAATTATGAGGTTTTAATATTTACCAATAGAGGTCACTATAGTCTTCAAGGACTTTGAGGTTTTGACAGTAAGTGGAGTGGCAAATAGTTACAAAAACAAAAAGCTGTTAAATCGAAAAAGAACTGAATTACGACATTTGTCTCCAAGTGTCAGCATTAACATAATATGGACTACAGACTTTTTACAATGAGGTATCTAATTACATATTGTTTAAAGTCATTTTCATGCTTTGAAAATCAAATTTAAGATACTCATCTTTCTAAATCAACACTTTATTTCTGAAGAACATTCCCCACACATAGCAGTTTTAACCTGACTTAAACGTGAGCCAAGCTTGCTTTGATAAATGTGTCAACCTCATGCAAACTTAGCAAAATCAAGCCACGATTTCCAACAAAAGATGGCAGCACTACCTCCGTATATGTCTAATGTATTTTCACTGTTACACGAAATTTCACTGCTGCTCCTATAAACTCAAGCCTAGGGAAGAAAGTTCATAACCAATTCAAGAGCATGATCGATGCTGATTTTCTATTTTCGCTTTCCTTCATTGTTGAAATCGCTCCATTGTTGTAGTGAATATCGAAACCTATAACAATAAAGCTATACCTATAACAACGTTGAATCAAGCAGTCTAGTTTACAAGAATGAAGCTTGAAATAAACTTGACACGGCAAGAAAGAAAACCATAATGTACTACTTAAAGAAAATAAAAGCGTTGTTCTAGGTAGGAATCGAAGCGAGGATCCCGGGCATACCAATGCGATGCAAGTGCTATTTGTACTATAGTTGTCACGGAATGAGAACCGGTGTCGCTCCGCCTAGAAGAGATGGAGCTGAAGTTCAGCGGAGGCAACAGTGGGGATGTGCTTTCTATTGTGTTACGCTGCCAGCATCCAATGGTAGGGACATCTAGTGCTGCTTGTCCGTGATTGAACACCGTTTCTTACGCCGCACTATGGTGCCAAATACCGAAAACGTGGCGAAAAGTCTCCAAAACAAAGTTGTAAGTAGGGAAGGTTTAAGTCCCTCAATAGTTAGGTTGGTACCTGCCGCCTTCAAAATGAGCGTTTACAACGGTCAGTATAAGCAGCTGACTACTTTAAGCTGCTGTAACCTCTCGTGAATGGCGAGTCGCATATCGCCACATTGAAACGCTATCGGTATTTTATATTCGACCGCGCAGAGTATTTTTTACTCTTTACTAGTTTGGCATACATTCAAATGGAAAAACTGTTGAAAGTAAGTATATTAACTGTTATTGTATAACTTAAATAATTAAAATACGCTTGTAAATTGTCGATTTTCAAATGTTGTGATGCAAAAGTCGAAAGTCCCACGATGTCCCACGATCAAATAACTTGTTCTTATGACCAAAATCATTGTTTAACATAGTACTACAAAGCCTGAAGCCCGTTTTGTATTGTTCATTTTTTATGCAATAACGTTTCCTTTTTGGAACCATTAAACATTTCCCTGGTTTTAGTTCTTCAAATAATTGTTTGTATTGTTAGTTTTGTTGATTTCTTACATCTGCCTCATAATTTTCCAAGAAATAACATTAAATAAAGAATCTGTGACCTCAACAATATTATAGATGCCGATTTCCATTGATATATTAATATTTTCTATATTTAAGTCCTCCATATTGGATCCGCCATTTTGTTTTTTGAAAAAATAATGTCAAATTTCAATTCAGCGATCCCATAACCATTATTATATGTACGTTTTCCAAAAAAAAAACGATTTGCATTTATTGAACACATTTTTCAATTTCATATCCGCCATATTGGATCCGCTATTTTGTTCTTTGACAAAACTAATGTCAAATTTAAATTCAGCGACATCAAAAACACTATTGTAGTGAAGTTTCTGAAAAATAAATCATATTTTAGACTTTTCGCCACGTTTTTGGCACTTGGCACCACTGTGCGCCGTGACGATTGTAGTTCATAAGATCGCAAGAGATACCTTCAGTAAATGTGTGGGTGTTGGCTGAGATTAACTTACGGTAAAGCAGTCCTGGCACGTGATGGGCGCACTGAAACGACAGCGGGAGTAAAACGGAACAAAATTCAAATAAATTTCAATTTTAAGAAGCTTGTTAGCATAACAGCTTGTTTCAACAAGCTTGAATTAGGTTGTTATAACAACCAACAACAATGTTGTTCAAACAAGCCACTTACGTTGTTTCGACAAAGTTATTTAATGTTTGTTTATTAAGATCATCACAATATGAAGTGTGTCAAAGCAAGTGACCGACTACCTTGTTGCAAGCTATCATGCTATCTGGGTCATGACTATATAAGTGAACTGATTAAACGAGGCTGATTCTTTTATATGGTTGGGGAGTTGTGTTATGCAACATAATTCCCATGTATGTTTGGAGAACAATGTAGTGCTATGCTGAATATCATAGTTTCCATCGACTGCTAGTTACACGATGATGAGTGATGATGTATATAAAGAACCAACCGTTTAATAAAAACAACAAACTTTTCTAACTGTATGTATTGGGGTATCTTGGCAATTTTGATCATTTTCTTTTGGAGCACGGAAACCTTTGTACCGATAAGACCGCTCGATAAGCCACAGAATGTTATCCAATACATTAAACGCGAGCGACATTGTAAAGTCTTCCAGAATAGATATTAGAGATTTGATTACTTCAACTTAAGACGAGAAGTTATTGCATTAAGTGTTAATGTGGTAGCCCCATATTATGTTATTGTTGATTAATAAATACTAGAAATTTCGTGGCATTTGTGCAGTTAGTGAGAGTGTTTTCTTAAGTAATTAGTAAAATGATAATGATTGGTTCTTGAGTATTTTAATTGTAATTATGCCAATTTTATCTGTCTTTAGAAGCAATTCATCATCATAAAACCATTGTGCAAGCTATTTGGCACTAGTGTCCAAATTGTTTTGAAGGGATTATTAAATTGTTCCTGTCATCAGCAAATAGAATTTGTTTTCCTTCCGTTACTCTTTCGGGACTATCTGTCTTAGAAAGGAGAAAAAGTATTGGACCCAATACTGACCCTTGTGGAACTCCTCGGAGTTTAATCCAAGTAAAGTAATTCCACGCTACTCAATATTTTAGCAGAAAAAAACAGGGCAGCAGTAGAGAAATTTATATGAATTGAAGCTTGTTGACTGTAGTTACGATAGTTCAGATGATTAGACCAAACGGTTACTTGTATCAAAATGGCATGAGTTCAAATACAGAAGCCGTCATTCTTATCCTTGGCTTTCAAGGTGTGATCATGTGTACAATAATTACTTTCATATACGTATAATTATATAGATTATATGATTGACGTTCAATCTACCGTAGACAAGTTTATTAGACAGTTCATCATTGCCTTCCTTCGCGTGGAGATGGTGTCCTGAGGGAAAGGGAATCGAGTCCAGGATCCCTTGACCACAAGACAGTGACCAAAAACATTCATCCTACAAGACATAACTACAAATACTATGGGATAGTAAAGTTTTGTCATGAATATAGAAACTTAATAATTAACACCACATCATAATAATAATAAAAAAATAGTTTCGGTATGTTGAATTCATCTCATCAACATAGTACCTACGATGTAACCCATGGAACCAGGAATATTCTATTAATATTCCTGTGGGCATATTGAAAAATCCATATAATATTTTGGGAAGTTCCTTGTTCCTTGTGTTGTAGGAATATCTGGATGTTAGGGATGAACGAATATGCTGAAAATATTCCTTGGAATATTACAGGTATATTTTACGATAAGATAAGAGATAAAATCAATTTTATGGGCGGTAACAGCACTATGGCTTACGCCCGTCCCGAGTATATTCTATGCATATGTTAAGGATAATGATTCTTTGGGAATATTATGAAAACATTCTAGAGTAATTCCGGAAATTCCAACCTAAAATATACTTGCAATATTGTCAGAAGTATATCCTAGATCCTTATTTGATCCCAAATTTTCTGGGATGTAACGGGAATATTCTTATGATATCGTGTGCTTGTCAGAGAAACAAAAAACTTTATTTTATATGGGCCAGTCTGGTAACTTTTTACTTCGGCCGTCACCATTCGACCCTTTACATATAAGGTCGAATCCAGAAACATCCATGCCCCTTCCGGGACTCGAACCAGGGACCTTCGATTCGTTGGCCTAACGCCTTAGATCTCACGGCTACCCGGTCGGCTGCTATCAAAGAAATTTGTAAAACTATAGTGCAATAAACTATACTTAAAACCCTTAGTTACTAGCGTGTAACCAATTATGTTTGATTTTTTTTTATTCTTTTAAATAAAAAAAAGATAAGATCCCACTGAGATTTGAACTCGGATCGCTGGATTCAAAGTCCAAAGTGCTAACCATTACACCATGGGACCATGATAACGAACTCTAATGACACACACTATATCACGTTAACATTTTGCTTCGCTTAGCGTGATTGTCTTAGGTTTTGACGAATAAATGAATGAATTTACAGCCTTTAGGCATCTATGGCTCAGGCTGGGATAAGGTAGGAGAAAGGATACGTGAAGGAGTCCGCCAAGGCCTAAGTTGAAGGTACAATTCCAGCGCTTCCGTGGTGTGACTAAGAAAAAACCATGGGGAATCCTCAGTCAGGATGGTCGGTTGCTGGCATTGAACACAGGAACTCCCGACTCAACGATCTACCAACTGAGCTACGGTCTCCCGGTAAAGAAATGAAATTTGGGCCCCAGTGGCCCCAAGTGCATTTGACTATTAATAAAACGTCTGAACGTGTCCCATACGAATGATTCTCCTTTCATTATTGGTTGGTGTGCAAACATGATATTAATTTACATTCATTTCATACTATTAATTGGCACAGAGAAACGACATTAACAAGACAGATAGATAGCTAGGGCTTGTGGCGATCGGTCAACTACGAAACACGCCATTGGTAGGTAAAATAAGTACACTGACACACAGACAGATAGTTGACACGAAACTTGCCCTGTACAAATGCTTCAACATCCAGCTTGTAATGTGTTAAATCCTTCGTACATGTCTGTTAGCATTTTAATTAATTCGTGATAAATTTGCAACTTAAAACAGCGTTTGTCATGGGATTAGAATGCTTCACAGCTGCACCCTCTCCGATGTAACTTTTGATGTCAACCGCCTTGCTCCACCAAGAAGCCACGAAAAGCATTGTTCTAGCCCTACGCAGCAAAAGTTCGAATGGATTCCCTGCTGAGAACTCAATTCTTCTGTCTTCTGTCATTTTAACAAGATAAAACCACACAGCACAAACGCCAAAGTGTACTGACCTTTTAGATTTTCAGTATGAAAAAAAAGGGCGAGGGAGGGTGGACGGAATTGTCAGACATTGAACCCTTAATTCTATAAACATGCTTTGTATATTAGTTGACCCCTTCCGTCCTCCAAGACTGGAATAAGGCTTTTAAAAAATCTTCTAGTGCATTTATTAATTATTTACCCCGACAACAAGAGATACTTTTTAAAAATATTTTTGAAACTTGTTTTTTTTTTTCTAAGATATTGTGAGCAAAATTATTGGCTTTAGTAGAAATGTACTAAAAATAATTTAGTGATATTTTATTAATGATTTTTGGAGAAGTGTATTTGAAAATATTTACTTACTATTTCCAAAGAAACAGTTGAAATATATTTATTCATTATAAGAGGACAAAACATAAATATTTTTCTTTTAAAATTTATCTTAAAATTTTGATAAACATCTTAGAATAAGAACTGTAGTATTGAGAGGACTAAATAAATATTTTAAAATATTTCTTGCTGGCTGGGTGAAAGCTTATCAATAAACAAACTACTTGCAATATAAATAGGAGTACCAATATAATTAGAAGCATCATTAGTATTGTGTCGAAACTGGAGGTCCTTCACTGTTAGTTCTGCCCTCTCCATTTGGCCAAATCTTGAGCTTTTCGTTTTGTCTTCCAGACATTCATCAACCGTAGTAAAAATAAACAGGACAGGTCATATGAAAGTAGTCCCACATTTATATTTAATGGAATGAAATACTTTGTACCCCATAGAGCATAGGTTCATTCTAGGAATATGCTACGAATATCTCCTACAGAATATTGGGATATGCATGGGATATCCCAGGTATATCAGTAGAAAATTCTACGAATGTCGAAATATCAAGGATGAGCGCATATGTAGAGACTATTCCAGGAATGTTCTTCAAATATGTGTAAGTTGTTTGTTATTTCAGGATATTCTAGGAATATTTCAGAACTTTAAACTAGGAATATCCTTTTAATATTCTCAGAAGAATATGCTAGGAATAATCTTTAAGAAAATGAGGGAGAGAGTAGTTTCACCATAAAACAGTTTCTCCCATGATTAAAATAAGTAATTTCTGTCATCAATGATTATGGTGTATTGCCTACTGTAGATGGTTCGTCAAAATCAGCAGAGTAGTAAAAGTGAAAGGAAATGCTGTACAATAAACATGGCAACACCCTGAGTACCTTTAGTATTTAAAATGTTTATCATTAAAAAGGAAAATAAGGGTTGAAACCATATAAAATTTACAGTGGGAAAAATTTTTGCGTCTGAGTATGTAAGAGGAAGGACAGAAGACTAGAAAAACAGATGTCTACCAAACATTTTTATTGACTCTACCATTGACCTCTATCTAAAAGCACTGCTAGACTGATCGTTTAAGCGATTAAAAACCTAATGAATGTATAAAGCCAGGGATCGGAGAACACAGTTAATCTCGATTGTCTACTTCCAATCTAAACCAATATGGACCAAATTTTCATTTCTAACTCAGGGCTGATTTCCATTCATTCTTGCGTTGCTTGCGATCTGGGTGAGTATCCAATTGAAACATGTTTTACACTTACCTTACAATAAAACACGTGTTTCAATTGGCTATTCATCCATATCGCAAACAAAGCACGCAACGCAAGCTTTCATGAAATTAAGCCCTCAGAGTACTCTTCCTCTTTTTTTCGCTGTGTGGTCCGTTTTTATTCATCTTAATTGAATTAAATTTATTAATGGTTTTTTGACATCTTTGGCTCAGGCGATATATATCTTAATTCTTGCAACAAAAATGTACCGGTAACTATTATTTACAGCAAGCACTTTTATATGCACAGTCCGATATGCGCATAACTAAAGAATTAAGACATAAATAAAATATAAACAGCCACACAGGTATAACAAGCGTAAAAACTGACTTAAGGCTGATTTTCAAGAACGCTTACGTTGCTTGCGGTTAGGGTAAGTAACCAATTGAAACACATGTTTTATTACGTGTTTTACGTGTAACACGTGTTTCAATTGACTATTCACCCTAATCGCAAGCAACGCAAGCTTCCAAGGAAAACAGCCCTTATAACTGAAAAGTTGGTCCATATTGAATTAGACTAGAAGTGGACGATCGAAGTTAAATATTTGTTACGGCGTCTATCTTTGGACAGTAGTCGATCATTCAAGTATCGTTACGTAGAGGTCGTTGGAGCTTAAAAACATATCTTTCAGCTAGTGTTGCACGTGCCCACGAGACAAAATTGAGAGTATCTCGTTTTGAAAATGTCTTGTCCAGAAAATTTATCGTCTCGGATAAATGTATATTGTACTTCTATGGACATTTCTATGTTCCGTCTCGTCTCGCGGACAACACTACAGCTTCTTTATAATTTTCTTCTTTCATGTTCCACATTTCACAGAACTATGTGTGGTTTAGCCTGAGAAACGCAACTGGAAGAAAGTAACAGATTAAGGACTGATTTTCATTCAAGCTTGCGTTGCTTGCGATTTGGATGAGTAGCCAATTGAAACACCTAGTTTTATTTCGTGTTTTCTTGTAAGGTAAGTGTAACATATGTTTCAAGTGGCTACTCACCCAAATCGCAAGCAAAGCAAGTAACACAAGACAGAATGAAAATTAGGGCTCATTTTGAAGCTCGCTTGCGTTGCTTGCGATTATGGTGAGTAGCCAATTGAAACACGTAGTGTTTCATCGTATAGTTTTATTACGTGTTGTAACACGTGTTTCAATTGGCTATTCACCCAAATCGTAAGCAATGCAGCAACGCAAGCTGTCACGAAAATGAGCCCCAATGAACATTAGGAGCGAAAAGATGCAGGGGAAGAAGAACAAGAAGAAGAAGAAGAAACAGATATTAAGAAAGTTGATTTGTTCATTTCAGCTAAAAATTTGTCTTTATTTATGATGAAAGGAAACTGAGAATAAAGTAGTCTATATAACATGATTTGTGTTGTAGTATTATTTTTCACAATAATAAATTGCTGTAAGTTTTCTGTATAGCGTGCGTGTTTTAAAGAAGTTCGCAGAAAGTAAAAAACCTCCGGCATCGAATTCGTTGCTTTACGGGGTATTTTAATAACTTGTGCAAGTCCTACACCCATTGGCACTATATTTTAGAAGTAGAATCTGCCCACACTTCTATAAACATTTCACACGAAATGAATTAGTATTGTGGAACATGTAAAGTACAAGTTTTGAAATCCAAAACAAAAGAACCGCGACGCAATTTCAAGGAAATTGTACACATTAGAAGTTTGGACAAGCTGAATCAATTTAACTTAAAGTTTCGTATTACTTCATCATCTTATGGAAAAGATGAGAATGGGTTTTATGAGAAGATTAGACATAAACGTGATGTCAATACTTCGAAGAAATCTTAAATATTATGATTTAGTATTACGAGTAAACTTAATAAGTTTCCTCCCAGCAACTGACAAGTTAAAAATCTTAACAAAAATCGTGTATGGGGTTGAATTATAGCCTATCCTTTAGAATTAGCACAATCACTTGCGGAAAGATATTTTCTTACTTGCATTAAACCCTTAACTTTGTTCGACATGTCAGTTATTTTACGTACGGGATCTCTGCTCAGTGTTGCCCAATTTCAAGTCTTTCCCTTGTCTAACTTTTGATTGACAAGTTTAGTTTCTTGAGTAAACAGAATTGATGTGAAGACTATTCAAAATCTGTCTTTTATTTTACGGAAGGAATTTGCAAAAGTAATATAATCTAACTAAATCGCTGTACACAGGTTACATATTCTACAGAAGGAGTTCCTTGTATCGTTCTGCCAATTACTAACTAACGTTGAAGTTTCGTACAAGCAAAGATTTTTTTTTTTACTTGGTGTCAAGCAAGGGGGTTATTAAATTCAACTAAACTGTGTGGACTGGAATTTTGCATAATCTGGCTTATTAGACATCTAAAAAAAATGCGTTGAAACATTTTAAACAAAAGTCGATTAGAAGTATCTTCTTATTCAACTCATGGAATAAATTACCGAGCGGCCGTGGCTCAGTGGTAGAGCGTTGGCTTAGATCAAAATATATTTTGGTCTCTGGAACTACGTGTACCTGATACTACCTGTGTTCAACGTTATCCACATGTCAATTTACGTGTCAGATGCGCTCACCATGTTAATACATATATTGATTATATTCATAATTAAAATAAATTTTAAAAATTTCTACTTAATGTGGCGTATGTAATGCCATGAATTTGAATTTTATTTATAGTCTTTAAGCATCTAAGGCTCAGGCTGGGGTAGGGCTGAGTAAAAGGATGTGAGAAGTTGAAGATACCATCCTGGTCTCTGCCTGCGATTACTGAGGAAAAACTTCAGTCAGGATGGTCACCAGCTGGGGTTAAACCCACGTTTAGATAGTTTCCATCACATTTTCCAGAATTGACAGACCTGTTGATCCAAATGCATTCAACTCATTGAGACCATTTCCAAAAGAGTAAAGACCATATCAGTGATTCTGCCAGACCCCCTGCGGGAGTTGTCACCTTCCAAATTCTCGAGCGCACCCTCCAACATTAAAGTTTTTACGGTAATAATCGATAGAAACCGTACGAAACTTCATTTACATGGTTCCAATTTTGACTTTACATGCTCCCTTAACTGAAAATCCTGGCGGAATCCCTGGACCATACTCACCAGGACTCTACCTAATGTCTTTGGTGAAGAAATAAATTCATTCTCTATTGACAAACCATTGTAAAAGGGCTAATGCAGGCGAGAAAAAAAAAACAGCGAAACTTCTAAAACTGCGTCAATGACTCACCCTTTTTGTGACAGAACATTATAATTAGAGAATGCAAAGACGACGACGATATGGGAATTTTTCCAAATTCTTTCCTTGTTCATGCCGGAAGACCCCGAGAAACGTTATGAGTAGCGACACGCAATGTTCCGTGATAGTCTGGTTGGGGGTGATTTTCCTCGTCTGCCACGAAAACCATATTCTTTCGATTGTTTGGCTGGGGGAGAGCCACATCCTCAAACAAGTATGAATCAGACTGAATGAAGCAATTGCACTCATCAAGTACTATGTCCTTACACACTTAAAAGCGGAAACAAATAATAATAATATTAAACGAAACCACGAAAAGCGTACAACAAACCACAAAGTTCAACGTAAAAGAAGTTGGGAATGTTGAAACAAAGAAAGAAACCTCAAATGTATTTTATTAACTGTGAAATTTTCTAACTCATTTTCATGGTATTAGCAACATTAACAAGATTTTTTTTTGTACTTGCCGCAGTTCTGAAGCAAGCGTAAAGTTCTGGGTAAAGAGCTTAGAGAGCATATTTTTACTTATTCTCAATCAAGCAATTTAATTATCCATCTGTCAATCAATCAATTTAATTATCTATATGTCAATCAATCAATTTAACTATCTATCTGTCAATCAATCAATTTAATTATTCATCTGTCAATCAGTCAATCAATCAATTTAACTATCTATCTGTCAATCAATCAATTTATTTATCTATAAAATGTATTATTTGAGGTTATCAATATCTTTTCTTTTAAATTTTAAATATCTGAACATGTAATGAAATAAGTGATTATTTCAAATGTTCTCATTAGTATTGTAAACAAATTGTAGTGTTTGTGTAATTTAAACTGCACTGATTGATTAAAATGAATGAATGAAAATTTATCTATTTTCCAATCAATCAAACCATCTGTCATTCAATCAATCTGTCTACCTACCAATCAATCAATCTTTCTCTTAATCAATCAAACTATTTATCTGTACTATATTTGTCTCGTAGTATTTTAAATAACGATAAAATATCTTCAAGTATTTCTTAATTAAGAATAAAAAAAGTTAATCATTCTCTTTCACTAGATTACACATATGACGTAGACATGGCATTCAACTACAAATTAATATGTGGGATAGGTAGTCAAATCTTCTCAACGTAAAAACTTTTCTTTATTGTAGAATATAATATTCTCTCACAATATAATTTACTTCTAGACAGAATTACGTTTAGACTTGAACGATTGTTCAGACAACCACACTAACTTAAGATGACTTCACGCGAGGATGTGTGTACCTGCACATCAAGACACTCGGATCTCTCAATTATAAGCAATCTGTCAATCAATAAATCAAACTATCTATCTGCCAAACAATCCAACTATCTGTTATTAAATCATGTGAATGAGTATCAAATGACGAACTACCTGACATTTTGAAATTGTTCATTTTAGCTGAGATATTAAAATACCCGTAACGGCGTAGGTAACTTGGTCAACTTTATTTCTATATGGATCAGTCTAGTAACTTTGGACTTCTGTCCGTCACGATTCGCCTTTAGCTGTCAAAATCCACACCCACGCTCCTGCCGGAACTCGAACTCGGGACCTTCGAGCCGATGGCCTACCGCCGCAGACCGCTCGGCCACCCGGCCGGCTTGTAACGGCGTAGACGTATGACGCCATCAGTTACGGGTGTTCTATTTTCTCAGCTAAAATAAACAGTGTCAGGAAGTTCATTTGATACACATTCACAAGTATTTTAATACACATTGCGGACGCTTGACAAAATGTCACTATTGCTTGTCATTTGTCTAGTATCTTTCAAAATATGAAAACACACACACACACGCGCGCGCGCAGCATAGTCACTGATTCCTTTTATAGGCGATGTCTATGCTTGCTCTAATGAACCATTTAATTCTTTGACAAAAAAATCTTACGTTGCGGAACCTGTCTATTTGGCACTGAGTCCATCATAAATATTACTCAAATGGATGTAAGGGGTATTATACTACTTCGGTTTTGATTTGGTAAGCCGACTGCGCTTACGCCACTATGTGTCGAGATATGACGTTGTTTGTGACGATGCCACCGTCACTGTGAGCGCCTGTAACTCCGAAGCTACGTATATTTCGAAATGTCTTTGTTTTGATATAAATACTCCCATCCTGAATTTGAATTTGCAGTTTATTTATGGCCTTTAGACATCTAAGGCCCAGGCCGAGATAGGAGAGGGGGAAAGGATTCGTCGTCCAGGACCTATATTGAAGGTGTCATTCCGGCATTTGCCTGGTGGGACTGAGGGAAAAAACTCACATCCTGATCTTTGTGCCATTATTTCAAGGACAATGCCGGGATGTATTTAATAATATCTTCTACCCTTCCATACGATTTTTATTATCATTATTTGAATTATAAACTGTATTGCATTGCCTTTTCCTTAAGATCAAAGAAAATCCATAATACAGACACTCCGCATAGACCAAATATCGAACATAGATGAAATCTGGGGCAGAACTGAAGCCGGGTCACTTTTGGTAACTCGGTCTGACTCGAACATAGATGACCCGGTCAGAAACTCGACCCGGTCTGGGAAATATAATAATCTGATCATTTTAGAGTCATATTTTTCTGCTCTACACTGTAAAAATAGGAGACACAACGTTCATCCAAAAAATGGAGGCAGCTGAGCTGCCTCCACTTTTTGGATTAACCTACATTCAGCCAGTTTTCGGTTGAACGTTTTACTTTCCGTAAAATTTCAAAATGCGTTTATACATTACATATATATGAGTGTTCCAACGTATTTCATTCAATCCGAGCATTTTTTAAAAGTAGAAAAGAATAAAAGGAAATATTCCTTTAAAATTAAAAAAAAAAAAAAAATAGTTGAAGAGGTTGGGTTTCGATCCATGGTCCTCAAGCACACTAGCCAGACGCTCTAACCACTTCGCTACGAAGGCAGTTAGTGACTCTGGCTTTCCGAGGGAGTTATGGTTGTACTGTGAAGGAGGTTACTTATTAACACGTTTTTGATTTTACTACGAGGAATGTCTCGTGAAAAAAAAGGAGAGATGCTTTTGCTACAATGTAAAGATTTATACCCAACTTAATTTCTTGGCCCACCAGTAAACTGTTTGCTGTTCACAGTGTAAAGGCAATGTAAACACTCAAAATGGCGGGACGTTCAGTGACAAGCAAGTAACGTTACTCCTGTTACTGGATTATAGAATATCCAACTAAGGCTTAAATTTCATCCACAAAAGTACGTAACCTCAAAATTGCCAGTTTAGCTTACACTTCGATTAGAAAATGACCGAGTTTTAAGCGTAAAATAAGTTGAACGTTCACGGACAAATCACTTTAGCCAGTTTCAACCCATTTTCAGTTAACGTTAAGCTATTACAAAGAAAGTGTTTAACTTGAAAATGGAGTTAATTTTACCAATCTTTTCACTAAAAGGCTTACACTATATCCACATTTAAGAGTAAACACAACAAAACGCTAATTTTCGACTTTTATTTCTCCATAAAGCGGAGTAACTTTCATCCATTTCGTGTTTCCAATTTTTACAGTGTAGGGGTAACATCTCCGTCACCCCACCCCTGAAAGAAACATTATTGAAATGGAAAGAAGTAATTTAAAAGTCTGGTTTGTCCTCCGGGTTACCGGGTCTAAATGGAGTCCAACCGAGTCCAAAGCCTAGACCCGGTCCCAAACTTGACCCGGTAACCCGTTTCAGCTCTGGTCAGAGACTCTGTAGTCTATACCTTTCATTTCAAACCACTTCCCAAGACAAAGCAAGAACTCTTGAATATGTGACTATATTCACGATCTTGTTAACTGTTAAAACAATGAAATAATAGCATTTTTTTAATAATATTAATTTCATAATTTTGAGTTCAGATATTCAATCATTATTACCAGTAATGAAAATTTCTCGTGAAAAAAATACTTTATACTTTCAAAAGAAAGTAGGTATTGTTAGATCCACATCCATAACTTATGAATACATCAACATAAATGTCACTGAACTTTGTTGTGGTGAGAGAATTCGTAAAATATTTAAGTAAATACCGCCCCCACCCTTCCCTTCACCGTTAGTCACTTTCATTGGCAGACAATAGCATACAGAATAAGCTGTTGTTATCTCTGATTGTGTCCCTCCTTTTTCCTTTGCTGTAAGCACTCCTTCGAACAGGAGGACACATCTTGGGACGTGCGGCTAAACTTCATTGTATAGCAGTTGGCTGGGAAAAGCCCTTCTACTGAACCAGATGATGACTCATTTCACACCACATAATTGACTAATGAACTTCAATGTCATGTCTACTCAGAATGATGCGCTCAGGGTTGCAAACTTACATAAAAAAATATTTGCTTAAAGAAGTTGTAGAAGCCCGTGCTCGATTGCTGTATTATTTTTGGATTCTTCAAACGAAAACTTATGTTGATGGCTGGCTAGTTGGGTAATTGGCATTACTTCGTCACCTTTGTTTAGCCTGTCTTGTTAAACTTTCCTGTTAGGTCCAGGACGTGAATAGAAAAAAGAAAAAGGTACAGAGTATTGCTCTCGTAATTTGCATCTTGCTTGTTACGTAACACATGTGTAAATCAAACGTCCAAATCATTGTTTGCATACTCTTGCCAAGGTTCGATGTATAAAAGCGTCGGCCTATTAAGAAGTAAACCTGGGTTCGAATCCCAGCGGGCTCAAGATTTTTTTTCCGTCTTTTTTTTTTTCAAAATATGTTTTCATATTTCTTGATTTTATTTTCGTAGATTAGGTTATGGTAACCATGGGTTAGGAATTAGTTTAGGTTAGGCCAGGTTCCGTTATCTTTTTTACACATCCAGGTTACAAATTCCGATCGCGAGACGCTCGTCAAAAAAGGAATATAAGTAAGTCAGGGAAAGGATATTTTCGATATATATTTCGCAGTTTGTTTGTTTTTTTCGTTGAAACAAATGGTGTTTTAAAAATGAGGTGCACCAGCAAAGTACGGTAATTTTCTTTCCTTGTTTTCTAGTCTATTCGTTTTCTTCTTCTTCTCTTACCTTTCTGTCTTTTTCTTTGTATCTTCTCTGCTATGCTCCCCTCTTCTTCGTTTCTTTTTTCTTATATGTCTTAGTCTCTTTTCCATCCTTCCATCTTTTAATTCTATCTTCTTCCCATTGTTCTTCCTTCCTTTAATTTTCTGTCGTCCTACGTTCCCTCTCTCAATCCTTCGTCCCTTCCTTTCATTTTGTCTATCTTCCCCTGTTTCTTTTATCTTACATTTTCTTCCTTTTCTCTTTCTTTACTGTCTTTCCATATTTCTCCAGGTTCCATCTTTCCATCTTTTCTTTCGGTTTTCCTTCCTTCCTGCTTTCTTTGTTCGCTGTCTTTTTATTCCTTCATCCCTATCTTTCTTTTCTTTATTCGTTCTTTTTTACTCCTCTTTCTTCCTTTCCTCCTTTCGATCATGTCTGTCTTTATTTATTTCTTCTCTGCTTTAGTCGCTTCCTTTCTTTGTTTCTTTCTTCCCTTGTCGGTCTTACAATATTTTTCTTTAATTTTTTCTTTCTTTTTCTTCCTTTTGTATCTTATTTACTTCATTTCCTTTTATTAGTTGTTTACTTCTTTTTCCTCTTACATTCCCTTTCTTTCTTATTATTTGTTAAGGGAAGAATTTAAGGTTAAAATGGAATTGCAAACCACTACCTTTTTAATATGCTTTCACTGGGACTCGAACACGGTAGCACTTGATAAAAAAGCGATTAACTTAACCACCGGACATTCTTCTATAATAAAGAGAGAGCCTTTGTTATATTTTAAAAAGAAAGGATGTGTACTGCAGCTAATGCAGGGTATATGAAAAGCTACTCTCACTGAACATACGACTGGTAATAATAAAATAATAATTTAAATGGGATTTGACTCTCCAGACCAACCTAATTATGAGACTCAGTCACCTTCCAGAGATCCATTTAAATATAATTTAAAAATTATTTAAGTTTATGGCCGTTAGGCATCTCAGGCTCAGGCCAGGATACGATAAGAGAGAGGATACTGGAGGCAAGGGAATAATTAGTATACCATCCCGGGATTTGCCTGGTGTGACTAAGAAAAAACTCTATAAAGACAAGGTCTCACCAAACAAATTATTGAATGGTACCAACTAATTATAGGCCCTTGCCGACTATCTTTCAACATCCTGTAATATTTAACATACCCTCGGGCCGCGGTGGATCAACGGTTAGAGCGCTCACATCTACGCTTCGGTTCGTCAGTTCAAAACCTGCTCATACCATGTGGGCTTTGTTGTGGACAAACACCGTGTGCGTGGATTTTCTCAGGGGTCTCCCACTTCCTCCCACTTTTTTCATTCCACAAATCATCCTATCATTATCCATACGGCCTGAACCAAAGTTGCCTAAAGGCCTTAAAAATTCAATTCAATTAACAGCGTAATCAATGGGTAATCAATGAGTCCAGGGATTGATACCCGATAAGAATAGTGATTCGGAGACCACTTTAAAAACTTTGGTAAACTACTTTTATATGGTCCAGCCTAGTAACTTTGGACTTCGGCCCGTCACGATTCGCCTTTAGCTGTTAAAATCCACACCCATGCCCCTGCCGGGACTCGAACCCGAGACCTTCAAGCCGTTGGCCTACCGCCGCAGACCGCTCGGCAACCCGGCCAACGGAGCCCACTTTAAGCCACAGGTCCCACCTTTAGTATGCCATTCTTATCCGAACGAGGGCAATGACAAATTAGAATCGGTTTATCTTGTCGAGGGACCTTCGAGCCATCATCATCATCATCATAGGAGCAGAAACAAAAACAGTTCTAAATATTGCAACCTTGTTATTAATCATGACCAGCATTAGCGGCTCTGAATAAGCCAGTTTTACATTCATGCAGAAAAAGGTATGAAATGGTTGGGGGAGGGCGATGGGTAATGTTCTTGACCTGAGTCTGCGGTCTACAGTTGTCAGTTTCCGCACTCTCATGGAGGATGACTCACTCGAAAAAATGCGAGCCATGCTCGAACGACAAATTGCGTGATGGGAGTCCTCGCAATGCAAACACCATTCTTAATGTAACAGAGAAAAGAAACTCATCTTCTGTTGGTTTCAACAATAGGTGTGGCCTTTCTTTTCTTCTTCCCCTCAGCGAAAATGCTCCAGGGGGGAAGAGGGGAAGGAGAAGTGCATATTATTCTTTTTTACAAGGTTTGACTTGATGATTAAGAGCCATCATTTACACTCATTCAGCGAACATGTGTAGAAGCACATATGTAGTGTGGGCTATAAAATACTGTTATGATTCACCCATTTTTAAGAGCTAGTTTGAAATCTGATTACTAACAAGAAAACAAAAGCAAACATTGCAACCACATGAACACGCTTCAGTAACAGATGGAAGGAAATGCCGTTGGTTATGAATGAACAATCGCAAAAAGAAATAAACTGGAATACCCCAAGGTATGATTCTAGGACCATTAAGGTCGAAGTTCTGGAATTTTTAACCACCAAGAATAACAAATGAATTGCTCATTATGTGGATAGTGGAAGAAACGGAATACTAATTGTCATTTGCTGAGATCTCATGAATTATAACATGCTCAAAATACACAGAAGAAAATTCGTTCTGATGCGTGGGAACTGGGTTCGATTCCCTGTCATAGCAACTATTAATATTAGTGGACCTTCGATTTTGTTCACTCTTATAATTTAGCTTAGTTCATTTGCAACGCAGATTGGCGCCTCGACAAAACAGGGATTTCGCCAGGATTTTAAGTTTTAGGGGTGTAAAGTAAAAAATAGGGGTTAAATCAAAATTGGGAGGGTGTAAGTGGAGTTTTGCATGGTTTCTATAGATTTTTGACAGCAAAATTTTCAAAGTTGGGAGGGTGTTGTCGAGAATTTGGGGTATAACACCCCCAGGGGGGCTGGCCGAATCACTGGTCTAAAGTAAGTAGAGAGAAACTGATTTCAGATTCGCATGGAACAAGCTCCATTTGCACGATCGTTTTCAATCTGGTGACGCACTTTTTCTTAAGGTAGTGTTTCCCAAACACTGTTCCGCAAGGCGTGGGTAGATATTCTGTTGCGGTCTCACAAGAAACCATGCCAGATGATCAATCGCTATTAGAATATTTTTTTTCCTTTGCTTTTAACCTGCAAAGCGCGAAAATGATAGCCACACACCTAACCTTTTTGAGAAGTTTAAATAGAAATTTGTAGAAATGTGTTGTTTCTTTTTATACAAGGAAAGACATAATTCTGAAGATACTTGCAATATTGAAACCGTTGTGGGAATCTCACCCAATCTCCTAAGTGGCACAGACGGTCGGGCCAACGTTGGCGGATTGTCGGACGGTTGGGGGAATAGTTTGGATTTGGTCGGATATTAGTTGGTTAGTCGTTGGCCAACCGTCGGGCTACATTGGACCAACGACGTGTCCGACGATTTGCCGATGTTGGCCCGACCGTCTGTGCTACTTGGGTTTCGTGTAATAACAATAAGCGAAGGACTGCAACTAACGGTGGTACGAGCACCTTGAGTCCGCTAGCTTGGATTCAGCTTGAGAATTTGTAACACATTGTTTTAGGCTAGCTCTTTCTACAAACTTGGAAATAAATTTGTCATCTACGTTAATTTTTTAGGGGACAGGAGTTCAGAAAGTTAAGATGCAAAAAGACTAAAATTTGGAAGTTGTAGTAATTGTATACCTTAGATAATGGATAGCACACTTGAGAATCTCATAACATTGTAAATTGTTTAAAACTGAATAAAGAAGTAAAAAAGAAAAAGCGGCGTAAAGGTTTAAGGCTTGTGGTGCTTTTGATTCCCATATGCGCGCGCAAGTTCGAATCCAGGAACTACCAGAACTTTTAGCTTTTACCCCAGCCACGTTCATTTTTGTTCTCTATGAATTGGGAAATTGTGTTCACAATCAAGATAACACAAATTATGGTGGCGTTAAGTTAGCAAATTCAAATCTCGGAATTCCAGAATGCAAATGTGTTGCGAATACCGGAATTGACTGCCTACTTCCGAAACCCCCTATTCCGAACTCGCTTTACCAGAAACTGTAGGTGCCATCCTTAGAGGTTCAGGAGCTCTTTTCGGCTGTTCGTAGCCATATTCTTACTGATGATGTTCAGTGCTTGTATTGAATCTTCCACGATGTCTTTATTTTCTTTTTCATTATTCGAACATTTGCATTTGGTAATTAACACCACCATAATTTGTGTTATTTTGAATGCGAAAACTATTCCCCAGTTCGTAGACAACAAAAATTGAACGTTACAACGTGGCTGGGAAAAGGCTGAAAAGTGTTGGCAATTCCTGGATTCGAACTTATGGGAACTAAAAGAACAATAATCACGTGTCTCTCGGTTACGGGGACTGCGCTAGATACGCTTCATTTCAGGCTAATTCCTAAAGCGCAGCAATTATAGTAAGTTTGTTCAGCTTTATTTCTTCCAACATGCCACAGAGGTTGAATTTGTGGAGTTAGTGGTACAGGACTTCATTCACTAAACCATTTCAGAAAATATATAGGAAGATACACCTTCCATGTTATCAGTCCGTGTATTCTTTGATAAACTTTATTTTTATATGTGCCAGTCTAGTAACTTTGGGCTTCCGCCCGTCACGATTCGCCTTTAGCTCTTAAAATCCACACCCATGCTCCTGCCGGGACTCGAACTCGGGACCTTCGAGCCGATGGCCCACCGCCGCAGACCGCTCGAGTGTTCTTCGAGTTAGAAAATTTATTTAGATAGCCTTAAGACATCTGTGACTGATAGTAGTGTAGTTTAAAAATCTCCCAGCCCCTTCCACCGAAATTTGAGCACCTGTGCCCCATTAATCTTAATTTTGACGTTTCTCACGACCTTTGGTGACCCCTACCATATGGAGCTTCGACCGTGGGAAACAGCGGCCATCCCCGACTCTTCCGGTCTGATAACGCATATATGTTGCTTATAGGGTCGTCAGTCTCCACGTAACTATGTCGAAGGCAAGTGCTACTGAAGTTGTTATTACTCCGCCTACAGAGGAGCCCTGCAAATGCTCTCCGCGCTGGGTGGACGAAGCGTGCATATACTCGATCATTGAGGACTGGTTTCCCGACCATGCCATGCTCTGTGAAGGGTGCTTTAATAACTGTACCACTCCATGCAATCATATCTGCTTTGAACATCGTGGAGGCTATACATTTCCAAATACCTCAGCTTACGAGATAAATAGACTGAATGAAGAACGTACGAAATTGATACTGAAAGATCCAGGGGACTGTACAAACACTATTTCACTTGTATTTGGAGAAACATCCAGCAGGAGTTACGCTGAAGGAAAACTTTGACTGGGGCATTCGTCACATACTAAGAACGTGTCCCTGGGAAATGGTGACATTACTCCGTGCCAAGGACCTTGCTCCCCGTGAAGACCCTGTGGTGTAGTGAATTATGGCTCAGTGTTTGAATTGTAAGGGCGAATATATAGTGGACAAGTGTATTTTGAAAACTATAAGTGCATATTTAAAAGAAAATCAAATTCAATGTAGTGAATGTAATTTACATAGTGTGCATGAGTGTATGTATGTATGGAACACAGGAACAGTAATCGCACAACATGTCGAAACTCATATTAATCACCCGGAGATTTTTCAAGACTAGTATGAACATTTTTGGCAACAGGGTCATTTTCATATTGGGAAAAACACGCTGTTTAAAGTTTGTCATCAGTTCATAAAAGACCCAGAGTGTATTGCTCAGTTAATACCGTTGATTCTTGAGCAACAAAATCCTATTGGTTCTGGTTTACTAAGCACAAGGCAGTACATTCTTGATTTTCAGGGATTCAAAATTTCGGCGAATGAATACATTATGCGTGAATTTTGTCTAGTTGCATGTGATGCAACTCTATTATTTCATTGTATGGTAAAATTACCTTGTGAAAGTTATGATTTACCGGTTGGATATCAGAGACAAGTCGAATGGTTAACTCGCAATTTGCACGGGTTACAATGGGACACTACGAATGGATATACTATATCCCACATCCGCCATATTGTTTCACAATGTTGTGAAATGGGTTCTGTCTTTTATTGCAAAGGTAGTGAAAAGATGACATTATTACGGAAACTATTCCACACGGAAAACATTGTGAATGTTGAAGATCAGGGATGTCCTGCCTTAAGTTTCAAACTCAATACTCCATGTTGTAATTACCATCAGCCAGTGGACGAGTATGCATGCGCACTGCGTAATTGTATGCAACTACAATTTTGGTTAAAGATACAAGCATCAAAAGTGATGGATGGTATATCTACAATTCATTTGTAAAATTGTACTTGCATGATAATAAATCTATACTACAAGGATATGGTGTTTGCTTTTTATCTCATGAAATGAAACCTAAAATAAATTAGAGGTAAAAGGTTTTTATTACAAATAAACTACTCTACTACATGGTACATGGAAAAGTTATTTACATTTTTGATTTTTTGCTTTGATTTTTCTGATATAGTTGAGTACCAGATGATCATTTTGTTTTAAGTTGGTTTTATGAAATTTATTCAATACATTTTGATTACGAACTTTAAAGTAAATGTACACAATACAAAAAAGTCCGCATAAGACAGACTGGTCATGCTGGTACTGGACACTATTTACATAATAATATTTACAGTTTCTTTGTAAAAATTTCACAATGGGTCTAGGAGGTGAATTTCCTAGACTATCAAAATAATTGGCGATTCTTTTTTCATTAATATATACGCACACCCAATGACTGCCGCCACTATTGGAAGGACTTAAATTTATTATTAATGCGGCTGGGTGTTTTACTTGGACCGGAAGAGTATCTATGGCATATACACCGCTGAATACCGTTGAACTTAGACAATCATAAAGAATAGTCTCGATGATGTTATGAGTCCACATCTGAGTCAATAATCGGTGTTGGAATATACGTAGGACACCGTCTGGGAAGGATATAACGAGATAAGTCCAAGTATTTTAGGTATTGTCCATACGCTTTAGCTTCCCGCACTGCACATCGATACTTTTCAAACTGATGTCTTGGATGTACACACGAAGAAACAGGAAAACATAAATCTATATATTTAGGACACTGGAGATCTTCTATGTTAATTACAGGCCGGCCAAGAAGGCGTTGGAGAAAATGTTGGCGTGTTTCTCCGTAGGTACACAACACTGAACTGGCCTGAGTATAAACCATTAGTATTGTTTTAAGATCACTATAGGCCAAATCACTATCATCCCAGTGAAGTCCAATGGTATGGGTAGAGATGTAATCGTTGGTATACTTCAAGGCTATCGGTAACTCCGTAAATGGAAATGGGGGTTTGAAGATCCACGACTGCGACGTATTTTGATCGGGATCCACAATGGCAAGCTCTTTAACCACAATATCCTGCGTCTCGCCATCTCCCTGGTCAAAGGCTGTGAACTGCACAATACTTCTTTTCATGACGTCCCGCGAATGACTGAGGTAAATACAATGTTATTGCTACCTTATATAGATGTCATAGATTTGAGGTATTTTGCAAAGGTATGTTTTTAAATAGCATTATCAGTATAAATGTTGCGATCTTTATCGATCTGGATCAGGGAATCGAATTGTGCGTAGACAATACAGGTGATTGAATGTTGAAGTCGATTTGCAAATCCAATTTTCAAATTTACAGGAGAATCTTTAACAACATCCCAAGTACTATCATCAAGCGTATTGGCAGGAGACAGAATAAAAGCATATAATGTATACCCTTGAGGATAATCATCATAGGTAATGGTATGGCCAGCATTTTGATGGAAAATACCAGTGCCAGAAAACAAGGTGTAATAACTTTGAAGGTACAAACGGTCTGCAAACTTTGGAGTTAAGGGAGTGGGTGGATAAAATTTAGAGCCAACTTGAACCTGAAGATGGTTTAAATCAAAGTGTTCGAAATTGAAGGGATTGAGATCATATCGACCATTGAATGCAGTATTTGAGACAAATCCAATGACAAGGCCTTTAGGCACATTACCCAGGAATAAATTATCCAGATTGTATGTTGATACATTTTGAGGAATGGTATGTACACGAGTTTCAACTCGCGTTAATGGTAATTTTGCAGTATCTTTAAGCATGTAGCTATTTAGCTGAAGAGCCAAATCAGCTGATATATCCATACGACGGGCATATAGTGTAACATCCTTTAACTCAACCTTAAAGTTTTCATTTTGCCCTGCCATAAGACAGAACGTATCTTTATAATTTTACGATACAATTTTACGCGAAGAGTAACCTTATTAGGGAGAATACGGTCGACCCCTGCAATATCTGTATGCAGGCGTCCAAACATTTCAAAGGGAGCACTGCCACCAACATAAGAAGCACGTTTTTGAAATCCGGTGTTTGCATTGTCTAAAGTATTGAATTGACCGCCAGTATCCTTATACCATAATGCACTGGTTAAATGTGTGGATGTAGCATCCTCGGAATAATTGAGAATGGTCTCAATATATGCACGATAAGGGTATGTACTATTAGAAGATGAAATCAACTTGTCATTTAAGGCAATATCTACTTGACTGAATAGCGAATGGAGGAAATTATTAACGGGTCCGACAATATCGGCTGCAACGGGTGGAGGTCCTGCCGCTGCTACATGAAGATTGGTACCATCACCACGGAGAATTCTACATTTAACGTAAAGGTAGAGGTATGCCGGATGAATATACTCTGCAGTGTCTCCGGGAATAACAAATTCAATAGGTCCTTCTGATGTTAATGTGGAAATAGGCCGATACTCGACCATGCGTGAGGATTCAATGGCTGTTTGTGTCATGGGTACAGATACCAAATCAAATTCATTGGTACAGAACTCTTTACTGCCGGGTGTAAGGAACGACATGATGATTAACTAAAGATATCGCGTGTTT
>JAGDQP010011412.1:0-53056 GCA_022664845.1 Lepisma saccharinum
CAAACCATTTTCTCCAGCTGTCGTAGTCTAGAGCAGACATCACCACAATAAACAGCTTTCGTCTTTCTGCTCAACAATTAAGGACCCGTTTTTTTTTAAATATTTAAACAATTAGTTAAAGACTGGGTTGTTGTCTTACTAATTGCAATATTTATGTGTAGAGATTAATACATTTTAAGCTATGAATTTTTTTAAAATAAATAAATACTCTTCAAAATTAAATGAATCTATTTTTCCACTGCCGGTCAGTGACACAACATCGTCATTTCTAAACGAAACATTGAGTGTTGTATGTAGATTTCTCAAACGCGATACATTGGTTCAAGCTCCCTTATGAGACGCCTTGGCACAAGTGGTTAATTCTGTCAATATTCTATTTGTAATAAGCTGGATTTTTACATATCGTTTATTTACCCATTGTTTCATTGCTTTTTCTTGTTGTCGAAGATTGTTGAGTCATATCGTATGTACTTTTTTAATTGAAATATTATTTCCTTCTCAAAATGATGATGCCACCAAAAATTTTCTCACGATGTTCTGAAAACGGGGGTGGGGTCTAAGAACAGGGCTAGGGGCATGGGAGTAACCCTGGGTGACCCTGGGGTTCAGGACTTCCGGGAAACGTATCAAAATTAAGATTAATGTCTCCCCAGGTGTTCAAATTTTGGTGGGAGCGACTGCGATAAAAACCCACACCCCTACTCAACAAGGTAATTAAAAGATAAAAAATAGCACTTCCTCACCCCCGCCTTAACTATGGTCTTCGCAGTATCGGCTACAGAGCTACATTAATTTAGAACACTATCCCTAAAGAAATTAGAATAAAAACTTTATACAATTTCAGCATGCTCTCTAAAGCATACTACTGCAAAATATGAAACAGGCTCTGAGAAAAAATGATCATAATCAATTTGTACATATCATCTTATCCACAATTATTAAATTGCAGTATTTTCTCGTTGTTTCGCTTTCTCTTCTCTTTGTTTTAGCTCTTTTGTATAGTTACTCTTTTGTTTATCTTTTGTTGTTTGCTATTTTACGTAATTAATCATCAATGATACTAATATTCTTTAGATGTCCACAAGTTTCATATGTTATAATGTTTTGCATTGTGATTGTTTATTTTTAGAATTATTTCTCTTTTTAACTGTAATAATATGTTATCAATGCAATAAATAAATATTGTTGTTAATATGTATGTATTTACGTAATATGAGTGCTTTGTGTGATTTGTGTTTGTACGTCAATTGGTATTTTTTTAGATTGTTCAAACTTTATAAAAGTATTTAGGTAATTTTAGTGTTTTTGTATTGTACTTGTTAAACTTTATATCTAGCACGAAACTACAATGTGCCACTTGTTTGTGACATAAGAAAAAGTAAAATCCAAAAACGGCTGAAGCTAGGATTCTTCTAAAATCTGACTAAAATCTGTAATGTAATAAGAATATTGGAAATAATAAATTGAAATTGAATTGAATAAATTGAAATAAGAAGGGGAAATCCCCATTTCTTTAAACAATAGGTTGCAAAATAAGCTTTGTAAGTTGTTTAAGCAGGTAAAAATATTTTGTTTTTTAACTTGTCTGTGTCTTGAAACAATTCTTTCAATTCCATTTTACTAGGTAATTTTAAACAAATAAACTTAAGTAAGTGATATTCGTGTATACCATTAAATATTTTGACGCTCCCGCGACCATGCAGTTGTATATGAAAAATAAAGTTTTATCTTCACAACTGGAAGACATTATCAATAAAGGACGTTAACAATACTTGCACAATAATACCCGGACGATCTCACTATAATACAAGTATCTGGACTAAACGGGCTATATTTACACTGCAAAATCTAAACATTTCCCTAATAGTGTAGAGGGAGTATTATTTGTCATTTTATATATTTTCTTTGGCACTTAAATTGCTCTTTGTGTATATTGTCACTGTGAATGTTCAGAAGCTATTTCGTTTCTTGAATGAGAAAAATATATGCTAAACATTATTTCCTCTTCTTGATCTCTTTTGCTAAATAACTAGTAGCTTCAAGGTTATTTAATAAGCATGATTGCAAGAAAATTTCACATTATTTTTATGTTCTAACACTAAACTTTACATCTCTTTCATTGACAGTATGCCCCTAATATATTTTGATTTTTGGAAAACAATAATTCAGGGAAAATACGATTTGGGGTTTAAAAAATGCAATAAAGATACTTGTTTCCCTTATCTGCAGAAAAAATGTGCTGAATAACACACAAAAGGTGTACACCGTTTGAAGCCCAGGAACTGGCTGCCATATTGTGTGTGCTTGATATACAGATGCTTATCAGAATAATGGAAACACCTGTAGTTGTCAACACGTCAGATGTATGGGTTGGCAGTGGTGTCGTGGAGACCGCAGCGCCGGACTGCTGGTGGTGGTGTGTTAGGTCGGTCTCCATACTACGTCAGGGGTCTTGGAACAGGAGTGTGCAGTGGCTGCAGCAGACGGAGGTAGTGTAAAATGGGAGACCTCTCAGAGTTTCAAAGAGGGCAAATTGTTGGTGCGCGGTTATGTGGAGTGAGTGTGACGGCAGTGGGTAGTGTGTTAGGTGTGTCGCCAGGGACAGTGTCGAAGGTGATGACGGCCTACACAACACACGGGAAAACCACATCGGGGAAGCCGAACAGTGGGCGGAAGAAAAGCATCAGTGACAGGGCACGCCGGGTATTAAAGCGCATTGTCACGCGGAACTGTCGTGCCACTGCGGCGCAAGTGACGGAGGAACTCAATCAGCACCTCCCCCAACCTGTTTCGACAATCACAGTCCGCCGCGAATTACATGACATGAACTTACGGGGTCGTGTTGCACGGGCCAAACCTCTCATCAGGGACCAGAACGCTTTAGCACGCCGCAAATGGTGCCGCGACCATGCAACTTGGACCGTTGACGACTGGAAACGTGTGGTATGGTCGGATGAGTCACCATTCACCCTATTCCGAACCACGGGCCGTGTTTATGTGTGGAGAACGCCCAAAGAAGCGTATGATCTGCAGTGTCTCAGCCCAACTGTGAAACATGGCGGCGGCACGGTGATGCTGTGGGCCGCAATATCATGGTTTTCATTGGGTCCTGTGGTCACACTTCGCGGACGCATCACTGCCAACGATTATGTCGCAATTTTAGGAGACCACTTGCATCCTATGGTCCGGATATTGTTCCCGGACAATGACGCCATATTCCAGGATGATAATGCACCCATTCACACAGCTGGAGTTGTTGCAGCGTGGTTTGAGGAACATCGGGATGAAGTTCAACACCTCCCCTGGCCCGCCCAATGCCCAGATCTCAACATAATTGAACATCTATGGTCCATCTTGGAAACACGACTCCGGCGACGATTTCCAAATCCATCCTCTCTCACAGAACTGGCCGATGCCCTGCACGAGGAATGGTGTAATATTCCACTTGCTACCATTCACGACCTCTATGCCTCCATCCCACGTCGCATCAAGGCTGTTCTGAAGGCGAAAGGTGGCCCGACACCATATTAATCTGGTAAGTTGCACTTTCGTTCAGGTGTTTCCATTATTCTGATAAGCATCTGTACATTGTTGTGTGTGTGTTGTTTAGCGGAGTGACCTTGTTCTATGTCTACTGTGGTCAATACACAGAAGCACCATTATTAGTATGATGCTAAACGATCGAAGGCATATCCTGAATATTGGGTTACGTTCTACAACATGTGCAGTTATTTTGACGCACACATAAAGTAAGTATTTTCTTTCAATCCTCATGTACTGTGCGTAACTCATCGGGTTTAATGGTGGATCGGACATTCTGGATTCACTAATGGAGGTGGTGTAGGTCGTTTACTTTTTTGCGATATACCATAGATGGTTTAAGAGATAGATATGAACGGGCAGGAGATCAGTTGAGCGAAGGGGGCACTCGGTGAACCCTCGCCGACTGATACAACATTCTGGAAATTACAGATTCAACCACCCTCGCATCTATGCGGAGCAGTGCTGCCGGAAAAAAGCACGAAAATATCCTCCAGGATTCAGCAGTGAGAGGAATGCTTTCTTTCTACACATGTCAAATGTCCAGGTATCATACACCAGTCAATTTGTTATGGATGAACACCGGTTCAACAATTCGTGTGTCCTATGTCCACCGCTCCATTCCACCGCTTCTGCACACTATAACCGCATCCCTGGATCATCCCCACGAGCAGCTTTTAGGATGTAACTTGTTTCCGTGTAGAAACCCTAATGCGGAGCACTGATTGACAGCTTACTTGGTAAGGTTGGGAGTACTGTGTGTATGGATCTTCACAATGGTAGCTACAAGTACTTGTTGTGTTTTCGTCGGTTGCCATCCTTCACCGTTCACAGCGTCACCTTTCAAGCACGGATCCGTTATCCCCAATAGTTCAAAATGTTGGGTACGGTTTTGGTGTAGTCCGTCTGTTTTTTTTTCAAATGACGCGGGTTGAACTCATCTTCATTCACACTGATTCTGCAATCACCACTCATCAGCACAATCTCGATCCGTCACGGTCTGTGTTAGCGTCATGTTGAATCATCTGCAGAATTACAAATCATTATCCAAGAGACAAATCTTTCTCATGTTTACTACAACTTAAAGACGACTCCTTTTACAGTTTCTGAATAACAGAGACAAGGGCGATTAAACTTCATATCTCGTTCAGTGGTAATAATTATGTCTCCTGGCTGATGCGAAATTCTGATTTTGTCTGTTACGGTTTTGAATCAGCGATGCTGTGGAAGGATACTCCTTTTAGTGTTTCGTTGAAGCTATCATAAAACAGAAAGGTTGAAGGGTTCTTAGTCATGACTTTTTCCGATACCATTTTGGACTATCCAGCCAAACACATATACAAAATATATCATCATCAAACACAGCGGCGCTCAAATTGTGCTAGTTGTCAAATATACGTAACGTAAGTCAAAACAGAAAAGGAATGGGAAAATACGTATTATGTAATCAAATGTGAATAATGGTCATTCCCGGTTGAGGTTCCGAAGGTAAGTAGATGCGTGATGTGTGTAGTAATGAGGGGTGAGTCCATGGCACGAGTTCGAACTCTGATCAAGCGGACACTGAATTAATGAGTATCGTGCTCCATCACTACATATCCTATTTGTTGTAGGCATTATGAAGACAGAACAGCTGTTTCCTGCGGTCATAATCTTGAGGTTGTACCTTAGCGTTACCTCGTTCTGCACAGGGAAGACCAGGACAACAATATCAATATACTACTACAGGACTGTTCTTCTTCCGGTCGGGGCACTCGTGTTCACAATCTGGACGAATATGTCCATTCGCTTCTCTTCCTACTTCATCATAGGCTTGTGTCATTTATGGAATTGCTTCACACCAATACTATTTTGTATCAATCCTTACCTTACAGTCAGTAATTCATATAAAGTCAATACATAAAAATGATTGTTAATAATTAACACATATTTATATAGGTTTTTAAAATATTACATAAACTTTACACATAAATAGAGTAATAATCATTAAAAAAAAATACAACTCGCATACCCATTGAACCAACATAATCTATTTTGAGTTTGGCTATGCTTTCCATTATATGCTCATTCTCTCCTGAGATTTGACGATGAATAAATTTCCTGGTCGCGCGACTAGAGCCCGACCTCTTCTCAACCAATAACTTGGAGTCACTTTTAAGAAAGTTTTCCCAACGCATTGGCCTTTGGAGTTGGTCTCCTGGTGTTGCCCTGTTAATGTTGCTTGGTAGTTGTTTAAAGTAATGTTCTGCTGACTTGACTGCACTCATCCTGTTCATCAATTATTGAAATCTAATTTTCTCTGCGACTTAGTTGAACTAATTCAGGAGAAACTTAAATTTTAGCTTTTGATCTTGTCACATTTAAATAAAAAGAAATTGGAAATACATATGCAACAGTGCTACAAACATAATATACCCACTACCACAGCCAAACATTGAATTCAAATGACTTTAACACTTTCAAATTAATGTGCTCATTTCAGCAATCTGCATTCCGGAGGTTCTGGGACCTATCCCAGCGGCCGAACATCTTGACTGAAGTAGGCCTAACTCCAGGGTTTTCCTCAGTCATAGCAGGAAAATGCCAGGATAGTGCCTCCAAAATAGACCCTGGTCGTCTACCTCCCAACATCCTCTCCCCCACCCTATCCCGGCCTGAGCCTGAGATGCCTAAAGGCTATAAAATACATTTAAATCAATTTCAAGAATCTGATTGTGAGTTAAATATTATATTATCACATTGGCTTCCACATTAGGAGTCCCAGCACCACATTCCCACGAAGATGATACGCACACTTTGAAGATCAAACTGTAAGATAATTAATTACTACTGCGAGGTTAGTGGTTAGTATTAGAATGTTTTCAATTGTCTTCTTACACAGTTATTCCTAGGGGTTTCTAAGACGTCTGGCATCTCACGACAATTATGTCACTTCGAATATTCTGGAACTTTCGACACTAAACCACAAAGAATAATTCTCCGCATCCTATTTAATGTCAAACAGAAGCGAGTATTAATTGGGGAACGATATCAGCTAAAGGTACCGATAACCGTGTACGATGCTATAGAATATTTTTAGTCGCTGAGTTACGGTTGGGGGTGGCTCTACTATTCTACTCAATGCACAATAGGTAGTCAGTGAAGGAAAAATGTAATTGAATCATTCTTTTGTTAGAGGAGTTTCTGTACTGCGAAATTCGGCAGTCCATAACGAAAACATGTTCTTGAGTAACTTAAATAAAATGTTTCGACTGACACTTTAAGGTGGGCTCACATTGATTCTGTAACCTGCTAGTGCAGTAGAGGTACTCCCTGAGTTCACATTCAGCCGTAATCCAAGTTTCCTACGGCTTAACATGGAAAGTCCACTCTTCCATCATCAACCCTTTCAAAATTACCATACACCTCTGATGATTTCTCTCTATTTAAAGAACCAGCGGAGAAACGATACAAGTCTAAAAAGGGTTATCTTCAGTAGCAAACAAATTAGCTTTGTAAACTTCATTAAACCACACACAACTTAATGTTTAAGAGACTATTTCTTTTATTATGGATCCCCCATCTTTTTGTTGTGCTATAATCGAATAGATTTCCTTTAGATCTAACATATTGTGCTATTTGGATTGAAAGCCGAAAAATAGATTTTCCCTGAGACTCTTCATTTGTGTGTGCTGCTAGATAGTCATTGATTACCGTTTTGCTTTTCCTCTTGGGCACGCTTATGAGAGCGGGGGAGACAAAGCTTAATTTGGTCGGATTTTCTTATTTCTGAAGTAGTTTATGAGGGCTATATAGAGGACTTTCACGCAGACATCATCGCCAGTAACTTGTCCACTCGTTAATGAGCACAATCCTTGAAAAGTAAAACGTCTTTAATTCTATGCTTTTCTGAGAGACGAGTATTTCGAGTAACGCTAAAGAGTTTACAACACTTACACCCGAAAAAGCACATGTTGATCTAAAATCTTATGTCACAACGCCTCATTGGGTAAATAATACTTGCCACCAGTAATTTCGCCACGCATGCTCCTCCTCAGTAGCGCTGTCGATTCTAAAATGGCGAAAGACACCAATAACAAAATTGTCTATACTTTAAAATCAAGAGAAATTCTACAAACTAGCACTTACCGCCCTCTACAAATTTGCCTTATAAGTCGCGCATATAATCAGGAGCACGTAAGTACATATTTGCAGACAACGTGCATAAAATTATAGGATTGTTGTAATTGTTTTCTGGTAAGCAAAAGTAGTTTCTGGGTCTCACTAGTATTATTAATCTATTATCAGGACTCAGGCCTAGGAGCGCAGATTTTGAAGGGACGCACTTTAAACGAAAAAATTACAAATTGCTATTTAAAATGTGAGACGAAAAAGTATTTAGCCAAACACATTAAGGGGAGCGCCAAATACCATTACCTTTTACTTGGACGACTCCTCTTACATAACTGACTTTAGGTAATTTAAAGTTAGACTAATTTACATTAGAAATAGTGAAACAAACTTTATATCAGGAATATAATTTATACCTATTTTTTTGTCTTTGTATACACCAAAAATTATATTCGCCAATGCTACACATATATACTAAATTCAGAGAGCGGTATTCCGCTCTAGTTGAGTGTAATATTCATCTTGCGAGAGCGGAAAAAAAAGAGACTTTTAGAGCAGATGTTCATCGGAGAAAAGATGAGACATGGGTAGTTAGTAAAAAATAATGGAACTTATTGTAGTTCTTTTCGATTGGTACGTAATAATTTAGATGAATTTCCGTCTATTGAGATAAATGTTTCAGCCTTTCAGCAGTAAAAGGTCGCAATAAAATTTGGAAAATGTAAATAGAAGCAAATGAAATATTTATTCATAAGTAATAACAAAAGGAAATAATGTTCTTATGAATGATAAATAGTAAAAAAAAAAAAACTGATTTCAATGCAATTTGAACCTGCTGCCTTCCAGCTAGTGAACCGACGCCTTATCTCCTAGGCTAGTCGCCACACTGAGAGAGAGAACGTCCTCTAAAGAGTCTACATCGTCGCGTCAAGTACTTGAGATCAATGTTTAAATATTTCTGTTATATATCTTATTTCTGACGTCTTTTGGTATGTTTTTTATTGAGAAAAGTTATCAGGACTTCTCTTACATTTTTAACTAAACGTATTTAACTTCACAAAAGGACTTTGCAAAATCCACTCTAAAAGGGTAGTCCTTCATTCCGCTCTAAGATGAAATATTCGCTCTTCCAAATTTAGTGTGTAGAGCGTGACATTCATCTATATCCCTGCCAATGGGAAACACATACTTTGTGCTGAAGCACTCTATATATATGAAGGCGTAATTTGTCCTATGGTTTTGTATATGAGAAAAACTAATGTGTCTTTTCTTAACCTATCTTTTTGGGACCGTAATGTGTAGGTACCATGCGTTCAAATCCTGGCTGCGACCGTCGTGTCTTAGGTTTGTCAGAATTTCCTTCAGTTTCATCACGGACGTCAGAATGGTATCTTAACTAATCACCTGCAGCTACCCTTCCATATGCTATAGCGGTCTGAGCCAAGGATGGCTAAAGACCTTAAAAAATTCAAAATTATGCTAATTTGTCTTTTATGACAGTAGTGTTAACGGAACGCTAAATTAGGAAAAGTGTTAGAATAAAATTTATGTTTTGCTTGATTTAAAATTAAGATCATTGTAATTAGTAAGAAAGTATGGAAAAATAAATGACTTATATGATCATATCAGATAGGTAAGGTTGACTTATATGATCATATCATCGGTCATCAACACTAGAAAAAAAAAGGGACTCCAGATATTCTCACGATAGGTTTGTTTCCCAAGGTTTAAACAAAATCAAACGCAAGTCATTACTATTTTGTAGATATTGGTTATCATCAGAGAAGTAGCTTAGAGAACATTATTTACTACAACTTCAAACAAGTTCAAACTCTTGTCAAGATGTAAGATATAGTTAAAGGTCATTGGACACTTCATAGTAACGGAAGTTTCGTTTTCGACACATTTGAAAGTCCGAGAGAAACATCCACCAAATATTTTCCCAAGCAGATATCGAATCTTTATCTTCCAATAACTTATAGCAACCGCTTTTCATTCCAGAAACATGACATTCATCTAAATTATTAAGAAATTAATTGTTATTTGAGAAAACTCTAAAATCACTTTCCGAATCCCAGAACAGGACATTAACCTCTTGATGATTAAGAAAGAATTCCAATCACTTATCAAGTGTGTAATTGGCGCAGCTATGAGAAAATTCAAAAATCTATTTTTCCAAGTGTAGTGTAAGGCGGTCATTGCCGTGTGATGAGATAATTTAGTGCAATCTGATTGGACTAGAAATTATTAACTCTCGCAATGCCAGATAAATCTACAAATTAAGCGACTCTACCATCGTGCAACGTCTACCATCTCCGTACGTTTCCCCCAAAAGTTTATTTTAGCATCCATCAATACACGTTAATTAGCGAGTGCTATACATTAATCTTTTGTAAGTTATTTATTCACGAGAATAATTATTTAGGGGGAGTTCAATATTAATGGAGATAACAGTAGAAACATGACTCATCTTTTTTGGCTACCTTGACTTTTATCTTCAGCAGGCAAATACAATATTTCCAGAGTTTATGTTTAAGATTCAAAGATTACGTTGGTCGCATGAGTTTGTATTGTCTCCTTTGTCCATTCCTAGATATTTTGTAATTGTGCATGTTGCTAGTTTTTAGGAGCGGCGTGTTGTCCGATGGAAGGAAGTTATTTAAGATCCCCAACTGACCATGACAGAGTGACATCAGAGGAGCTGCTCAGCATTGAGTAAAAACTGACCCAGAACGTTGGGTACGGTGATATATCAATAGACACCTTGCACCATGGAAACCAAGGAGGATGTCGCTTTAAAATTATCTAAGATAAATAAAAATATTTTTATGGACAATAATTACTAATTGTATTTATCCATCATTAATATAGACATTTTTGTTTCATTTGCTTTCGAGGGTTTTGAGTGAATAACAAAAATTGTTTGTATTACCTTCTTGTTCACTGTAATTAATATGTTTTTCAAACAGTCCACAGTAATGTAATTAAAATTGCTCATTCTAGGGCTATGTATTTAATATTATTGAACCATGTTTTGTAAATAACCTCAATTAGCAGAATTAAATAATTATTATCTCTTTATTATCATTATTAAGTGGCGAGAGGACGGAGGAGAGTAAATGTGTTATAATATGAAGGTGGGAAGGGGAAAAGGGCGGGAGGGGTAAGGGGAAGGGAAAGGAAAAAAGAGGAGGGACAGGCGCTAGAAGTCATGGGGCTAGGGTATCTAGACACATAAATCCGTTTCTATCTATTATTGGTATATATCAACAAAAGGAATCAAATTGATGAGTGTGTCGTTAATTTGTTGCGTCACGAGCCTTCAACTTACACGTAGTCGGTGTTGTTGATGATATCAAGAAATTCGTGAGTTGCCACGAAATTTTCCACTCGTTAGCGGGAAAGCATAAATTTGAAGTAGCACAAAGGGATCTGCTGACTCGTATCACGTGTTTTGTCCATTGTGTCTGTATAAATGCAATTTAATTTGATCATGCATTCCAGTATTTTAAGTAGAGTTAATTACCACTATATGAGGACATTGCCGGAAAACGGGCACATAGACCTACCAGGTGTGTAAATATGAAACCGGAATTTGTGCATAGACGGCCTTAGCTGTCACTGTTGTTACCGTAAAACTGCGTCCTTGGCGCCACTTGCTTGTCTTGACTGCTGATAACGATTTGCAACTCACAACCAGACAAGTTTCATGTCATAGTGTACTGTTTAATAGAGTTGAACATGGCGCAATTTGTACCTACAAACTACGATGTGCGGGCAGCATCGATTTTTGTTACCATTTGAAGAAAACTGCTGCAGAATCGCATCGCATGCTTGTCGAAGCTTACGGTGATCACGCTCTTGGTAAGTCACAGTGCTATGCGTGGTTTACACATTTTAAAAGTGGCGAGTTTGACGTGAGCAACGAAGAACGTGGAAGACCACCGAAAAAGTTTGCAGACTGCGAATCGCAAGCTTTGTTAGATGAGGATGACGCTCAAACGCTACAACAACTCGCGGATCAATTAAATATGACACAAGAAGCAGTTTTCATACGTTTAAAAGCCATGGGCAAGTTTCAGAAGGTTGGAAAATGGGTTCCACATGCATTGACTGAACGACAGCAGAAAAACCGAAAAACCAGTTGCGAAATTCTACTCGCCAGGTACAAAAGGAAATCATTTCCCCATCGAATTGTGACTGGTGAAGAAAAGTGGATCCATTTCGAGAATCCTAAGCGTAAGAGATCATGGGTAACTCCAGGAGAACCGGACATCGACTGCAAAACCAAATCGCTATGGACCTAAGACAATGCTTTGTGTTTGGTGGGATCAGAAGGGAGTGATCTATTATGAACTGCTGAAACCTGTCGAAACCGTTAATACCCAACGTTACCGACAACAAATGATCGATTTGCATCAAGCTTTGCGTGAAAAACGACCAGAATATGACCAAAGATAAAGTGATTGTGCTTCACGATAATGCACCCTCCCACACAGCAAAACCGGTCAAGGAAACGATTGCGAGTGCCACAGGCCAATCATTAACACAGCGCGACAGAAACTTTAGTCTAGTCAGATCACACATACAAGCAAGTGAATTAGCCCGTCACCAGGAAGAAGACGTTCTTTTCGATTGAAAGTGAATGGGAGAAATTAGTGCTAGAGCTAGAACGGTGTTGAAAATGTTTTGATGGCCATTTTGAGTCCAAGATGGTGACTTTTTCAAAATGTTGTAATATTTTCCTAAACTACTCTTCATAATACACTTTTATACCAAATTTCGTATCTCTAGCTCAAACGATGTGGAAAATAATTTTTTGAGGTCCGCCATTTTTTATCCAAGATATCCTCTTTGGAGACATTTTGTAATATTTTCGTAGCTTACTGGTAATGATGTATCGTCATACCAAATTTCATTTTCCTATCTTCAGCCGTTTAGGCTGTGTATTCTATGAAAAATTCATTATGGCGGCCATTTTGGATCCAAGATAATTTTTTCAATATCAAGAACGAAAAGTTTAGAAGAAATATTTATTTGCTGAGGCAATTTAGCAAAGCTATTGTTATTGTCATTGTCAATATTCTTTTGTATTAAATACTGTACCTTTTTTGTGCTTTCTTTCTTCAACTTAATCACCATGAAATCTTTCATTGCCGGAAGAAGAGTACATAACATGCATACACAATTTTCAATATACTTTCATAGAAACTTTGAACTCTATCCGGTTCGCTGACAGTTTTTAAACCTGATTCTATGCTCTTTATACTGGTGTCATCGACATAAATATTATTTCAAAACTTCATGGTAACATTGAACCTAAATCTTTACCAGCTGTTTACCGAAAATCCGTTTTTGATCTATGTGCCATTTCTTCCGGCAATGTCTTCAATTGGAAAGTACCAGAAGCATTAAAAGTGCTAAACACCATTTTCTCTGCGGGAAGCTGAGGAACCTTTTGACTTCTTCGCGAATGGTCAATAATAAAAGAAGAGTGTTTACCACAGCTCTCATATACTACAAGAGAATTGGAAATTTGGCAAACATTATGGGATCTATATATGTTATCAAGCGAGCGAGGGAAAGTTGTAGATAAACACATTTGCATTTGTTTGACTTGTGCGTTGCGTATTCAAATTGGCCCTAATGCAAGTAGAGAGAGAAATTAGAAATTACTAAAATACAAAGCAGTTCAAGGAGGTCAACACTGAGTCAATAACGCAGATATCGAATATAGTTTGGCGTTCTAAATTAATATCGATCGACGTTGGCGTGGTACAACATTTCGAACTTTAATGTTGTTCCCGAAACTTGAGAAACCTAGAAAAGTATCACTATCTGAATATATAATTGCGTGTTAACGCTCGACTTGTTCGATATCGTTCAGAAAAGCGTCCCGTGTGTTTGAAAAAAATATATATGTAATGGAAAAACAACACGTGCTAAGTATAAAACTTCTACACACTTTCCGCTTAGTTTATCTCTAATGAAAAGATTGTCAATGTCACAAGTCTGAGTTAATGAAGTGCATAATAATCAACATATCGTTCTCTAAATCAATGGCTCCATAGCTTAGTAGGTAAAACAACCAACTGCAAATCACAGAACTGAAGATTCGAATCCAGACGCAGAGAAATGCGAAAATGTTAAATTGTGCATCAAGGTGAGTAAGACGAGTAATGCAATAGAAAAAAACAATAGAGAGGATGTAACCAAAAGCATAGTTTTCCCAATAAATGTCACTTACGTACGTACTTTCATTACAGTAAGGGTTAGTTCTACAATCGACGGCTAAGTTTCTGGCCAGGGCTAAGGTGAGGCCAAGTCTCATTTTGTGTATTCTCATTGGCCAAAAATATTTCTTGGTCTCAACTGACCCTAAATGCCGATTGTAGAACTGACCCTAAATGTCACTCATTGAAAATTCGTGCTTCAATATCGGCAAATTATTTTGATATCTGATAACATCGATCGAAATCGTAAATAATACGTTACTGATATCGTTCAAAATCGATGTGCTACTGAAGAAGTAATTATTTTTATCCAGATCTCTGAAATTGTAATTTTTCTCATTAATGGATTTCTTTGTCTTAGTTAACGGAGTATGGAGGTCGAAAATGTAAAAGTTTAAAACGAATGATGACAGTCATTACGAGAAATAAAAAAACAGAAATACGTAAAGTAACACTTAAATTAAAAAGATAAATGAATTGACTTTAATTTGGCATTCAAAATTGATTAGATGAATATAAAGTGAAACCAAGAAACCAGAGATGCTAAAGGAAATGGAAGGGCGAGAGGAATTAAAAAGTTTTACGTAAACTCGTTAGTGCGAAACAAAAACAAACACCAAAAGGGTTGAATGAAACCTTTGTGTTTGAGATCTTAGAACCGTGAATTTAATGAAGAAGTTGTACTTCAAGATACAAAATAAAAAAAACTAAAGCTATGACACAAACACGAGGAAAACAAAAATCCCTTTGATGAAAGTTTCACTTCTCAAGGCAGGAAAGTACAAAATTAAAGATATAAAAGGGTGTTGACATTCGTCGAAATTTAACTTTTCCCCAAGCAGAAAAAATAGCAATTAGTGGGGCAAAGATGAGCGTTGGTAGTGTGGAGTGCAAAGTGAGCACCACATAAATACAACGTCTTACGAGAGAGATGTCTCAAGGATTATTCAAGTTGTCATTACGAAAATAATGTATCTTTTTTAAACTCTCGAAATACTTTAAATATATACAGGGTGTAACAAAAGTCGTGGGAGGTTATTCCTGACACTGAAACAAGCAATAAAGTCCTCTGGAGGTTGTTGAATTCCGGTGGCTGTAAGAGATACAGGGTTGCCAACACGGAATCCACAATTGACGTCTGACGATTTTAATTGACGAGAAAGACGTGGAACCTTTCGGTAGGTGATCTCTGAGATCATAACAAGCAAGAAAGTCTTCTTTCATTGTGTTTGAATTCCTGTGCGTGTAAGAAATACAGGGTTGCCGATTGTGTGAGGCATTATCGAGTGTCACCTTAAAATAATTTATGGAAAAGGCAGCACATGACAAATGTACGCTGGTAACTTGATACCTACGGGAATGAAACACGTGACCAAACACACATCAGCAGTGTCGCACAAGCAATGCTGTCACTCCAACACAAACGCATAGTTTGTTAACTGGAACAGATACCTTTTATCACATGAAAAGCTGTGGTATAAGTAGTGAATGAAATTAAGCGAAAGTTGATTTGTCAATGTTGTCAACTACGGTAGCTATGAAGCTTGAACATGGAGAAAGTACGGTGTCCGCATCGAGAAACGAACAAATGTTATTGTAACATTGCAACAACACAAGTTATTGCTATTAAACTACTAGTCACCTATTTTGTATTGCACGTATTGCTGAGACTGTGCAGGTTCGAAACCGAAGACAATCCCGATGACGGTATCCATGTTTTGCCTTACTTTCATAATTCCAGTCGCGAAATTTAGGTGTCTTTCCTCATGCACACGGTAGAGTTCGGGCGTTTCCTGAATCACACAATGTATTTCCCTCAGTCACACCAGGTACACATATGACATAAAGTACCATGACTACGTAGTGTTGTGTCTAAGTACGAACGGTGACAACGCGTTACCTTGGGAAGTGGATAGGTGCGTGAGCTCGAATCCCACATTGACATGCGATGCTTATGGATTTTAGAGTTTCACGATTTTCAATGTCGGGTTTAGTGGCATACTTATGAATAAGAATGACACATCCAAGGTACAGAAAAAATATTCAAGTATCGTTTCTATGGTTTGGAGGGTATGGAGGGTTATTAAGCAGTGTTGTAACCAGAAAAGTGGTATTTTCATATCTCTCGGGAAACTTTCGAGATGTCAATTCCACACAAACACCATCCGGACTGTTCAGGTATAGGAACAATGTACGTGACGTTTTCCGCATTATATCATATAGGATATTTTCTTTCTAGGCTATTCACAACTGTACCGTTTTGGGTGACTCCTCTGTCACAAGAGGACTTTCTTGCTTGTTATGATCTCAGAGATCACCTACCGAAGGGTTCCACGTCTTTCTCGTCAATTCCAAATGTCAGACGTCGATTGTGGGTTCCACGTTGGCAACCCTGTATCTCTTACAGCCACCGGAATTCGACAACCTCAAGAGGACTTTATTACTTGTTTCAGTGTCAGGAATAACCTCCCGACGTTTGACCATATCTATATCTAAAATTCCACTGGTCAGGAGGCGATTTTGGATTCCAAGTTGCCAACCCTGTGTCTCGAAAACGAAGCTGCGTAGGATCCATGTTTATTGGAACGTTCTTTCATCTTTTGTTGTCCGAAATGCACCTGTTACGTTTGACCCACATGTTATGACATTAACAACTTTCAACTTTTAACGCGTTAGGAATTTCATCACCCCTACCCCTACCCGTTCCTGAGCCCGTCCCAGTGTGGAGCCCGAACGTCTGGTCCGATTTGAAAAATTCGACATTTTTGGATTTGCAAACCGACCAATTCCAGCCACTTTTCCCTCTGACATGTTTTCGTATCTGTACTCATAACCAAGTTGGCCTATGACAAGGGACTTTTGTTACACCATGTATAGGTGTTGCAAGACAAGACCGATAAACCTATCTCACGAGGCTCATAAGGAAAAACATGTAGACCATCGAGGGTGCACAAATGCATACTTTCGGCGCTATAGGCTGCCTAGACCATAGGATAATAAACTTTACAGCTTAATATTTCCAATTCCATTAACAGTAGAACAGTAGAACTCCGTGATCAGAAAGCTTTGTTTTATTTGCAACAAATATAATGTAAAGTGCTCGGGTGGGAATTACTTTAGGAAACCCTAGCTTTTTAAAGGAAACAATAGCTATTTAATTTAATCAGAGTTTTCTTTATTAACCAGAACCGTGCTTAAATTTGTATTGGCGGCTCTAATATGGGTTGTTTGCTGTAATCATGACCTCCCTTGTCTCTAATGGTAAATCAAAAAAAATCTCTAAAATGAAGGTCACACAAACAAATCCTTAATATGGCCAAGTAACTCAGCACTAAATTATTTATTTACCATAAACTAGAGCCCTCGAGGCACCAAGGAAGCTCGTAAAGGAAAACCAACAAAATGGTAATTTCAGAAAAGTAGGTTGACTCAGAGGGTAACACGCTGAGGTCGTGGGGTATTTACTTTTTTTCATCCACAACACGCTAATATGAAGATTAATCTTAGATTAATTGTGCCTCTGAAAGAATTATTACAACCTAAATTGTAGGTTGGAGGTGAATTAAATTTGAATTAGCTACTTCATTTAACTAAGCTAATATTGAGCAAGTAACTCGCAAAGGATTTTTACTTAGTTTAACTTTCCAAGAGCCGCTTCCTCATTTAGCATAAGCTATTGTTGGGAGCTGCTTTAAACTTACCAACACGTCCATCACCGATTCATCTCTGTCTGGCCCACTCTTTCAATACTACAGGCAAAAATATCACAGACCCTGACCGGCATATATCTCTCTCTTACAAATACTATATCTCACTAAAATTAAGCTTGATATTAATTTTCTGTCAAGAATTGAATATTACTCCGAAAGTTTATTATTTCTCTTAGACAAAATTGAGATCAGACTTCCGAATGCCTGAGAGACAAAAGGTCACAAAGAAATTTACATTTCCTATGTACCAGCGACAGACCCGACCGTCTTCCTCTTCCGTAAGTCTGGATTTCCAAAATGCCCTATAGTTACTGTTTGTTTGAGACCCTTCTATGCTATACCTCGAACTGAGTGAAGCTCAGAACAAAACTAGAGAGAGTAAAACTCTGATAAGGATCAATATTATTGATACACTCTAATTTGATAGAACTGAAAAGAAGAAGCAGTGTACTCGAATTGCTCTCTTTACCCATCGAATATATATATATATATATATCAAAGTGCCCCCGTAGAGGTATTTTCTTACCATCGCGAGTTCCTCATCAATTTCGCTGCCGTTTGCTGCCAATGGTGCAGACCTCGTCACTTAACCTCAAGCCATGTATACAATGCCATTTTATAGTCCAGAACTTTCCCCACTGAAAAATTGCTAAACGAAAAGGAGAAAAAAAAGCTCAAAGGGTAGCATATACATGATTATACATATTACAGTTACATATTAAATAATGATTAAATAATATAACATAGAGACAAATCATCACTTACATCTAAAAACACACATAAATACAGATCGAACTGACCAGTTCTTGTTTCCCTAACTATCTTAACCTAGGCATAATATTTTTTTTTTAAATATGTCATAATATATACAAAATGTCGCAGCTCAGGGAGCTGAGGAGTTACAACCCTCAAGTACAAAAGAGCAGACATCAAACCTGTTCTTTCCAAAAATACGTACTTCAAAATAATGCAAGGAATTCCCAAAAAAAAACTAGGGAATTTCCAGACATTCTCTGAAGTAAACCCTGGTAAAATAAGCACGAATAGGACGACTTTCCGTATGAGTGTTAATCATAAACGAAATCACTAGCACCTAATCGGACAAGGAGCTTCATTTACTGATAAAAAGTACAGCATTTTTTTATTGAAATGTATGTAATTTACTTCTGCTTGCTATGCAAACACGCTTTTCTTGATTTTCCTGCAGATAAAATCTGTTTGAGATATTGACTTGCCGCAAACGAATTATTGCTACTTACTAGAAAGTGGTCCCATTCATGATTATTTGTAGCCCCCTTGTTTTGGGGAGTCCCCTATTTCATTTGCGCACCCATTGTACAAGTTTGGAATACGCATATTTGGAAGAAGTAGCTTTGAAGTGTTTGAGGGTTTGCCCTTGGAGTTTTACTGTTACTGGAACTGAAAATATTAAGCTCTAAGACTTATTTTCCCACGGGTTTGGAAGCCTGTAGAGCCCAATATAAGCATACCCGTATGAGCATACGTCATCAGCAGCATCTAATCAGCCAATGATATTCAATGTTTTCGATAACAAATTAACAAAACTTTCGATGAAATAATGGCATCATTACACCTGCTTGTTATGCAACCGCAACGCCTCTATAGCACCTCCCATTATCGAACCCAATACTAAAGAGTTCGTTTATGAAATACAGTCATAAGAACTGAATTGCTGAAACTTCATACAAAGGAAAATTGTTATTATATTATCTTTACAAAATATGTAACAACAACAAGTTACATAAAATGAGAATGTATGTATCAAGCAAACATGTCATTACAAGTGTTTTTAAGCATACATTATGTAATGCAAACACAACGATTACAATATTGACTTTTCCGTATAGCCCGCAAGAAAAGAGCAAGGTATCTGAATTCCTTGGCCCATCTTTTCCTTGTGTCTCGTTGACCAATGAAATTCCTATGAGTACCTCTGCACCCAGAATTGGGGAAACAGTGTGTAATGAGTGCCATTTATTATTACAAGGGTTAGTTCTCCTTTTACTCTCAAAACTACACATCGAACAGTACTTAGTGGTGCTACAACGATCATAGAGTGTTTCTGTTGAATATCTGGTAAATCGGATATACGCTGTACAATGTATTTCAAATCTGAGACATAAACCTTTTACTCTCAAATCGTCTCGCTTTATTATTTACTATCGCTACATCCTTATCTATAGTTCCCAGTATAAGTAAGGGCGAATCGAAGATTCGTTACGTGGTGGAATGCTGGGTACTTTTTTTATTTCCAGACGTTTCTTTAAAACACCGCCACCACCACCAATTGTTACGGGGTGGAGAGCTGGATATTTTTTCCTTCTCCTTTTTAACTTCACAGACTATCCAGAATGTCCTTGAAACATTACTAACCCAGTTTTGAAATGGCTAATATACAGAAGCCTTTAGAACTTTACAAATGTTTCTTTATTTATAATTGCAGTATCGCTTCAAACTACAAGACAAAGTACAAACTCCTCTGACTTTCCTGCTCTTCTTCCTGGCACTTTTTTTTTTATTTACTTTCCCAGTAATTACGCATAATATAGGCTAGCATATCTGAGATGTTGGTAACATATATGTAGGATAATAAGTCTTTTCGTTATTTTGCTGAGTGTAGTATTAAGTTGCTAACTATACAAACTATTTAATAAATATTATACAGGAACTGCTTTCCCCGGCTATTACAAAATCGCAAAAGACGCAGCAAATATAGAGACTTTTTAAAAGTAAATATATATGTTGAAAAACATTTAAAAAGTAACATTAGTAAACAAGATGTCTGGAATTGAATAATCCAACGCCAGGGTGTGATACAGGTACACCACAACCACCCCTGCAGGCACGCCAAAATCCGCCTCCGAATCCCACACAATCAGTTCGCCCACGTATCATATAGACCAACCATTTAACGACTGTTTAGCGAAATTTGAACTAATCGCACGAATAAATCAGTGAGGCACGACAGAGAAAATGCTTCGGCTGGGAGCTTGCTTGAACGACACGTCCCTGGACATATTCTTGTCCTTGCACACAGAAGATTAGTTCGAAGCAATGACTTTCGAACAATTAACAGATTAAATACTTGATCAACTTAGACCTGCTTCACATGCAGTACAGATAGAATCAATACTGAACGCACATATACAAACCGAAGGCCAAAACCCATATTTATATTTAATCAGTAAAAATAATTGATCGACTCCATTTGCCCGGACATGGATTTGACAAGGCCAATCTAATTCATTATTGTAAGTTTAAGGCCTTCTTATCTTGATCAAGTGTCCCTCCAATACAATTCAATTTCGTATCTAAAAACAGCGTTAGAGAAACTGGTTAGCAGGGAATACCACTTAGCTAAGCAACGACATTGGAACAACAGTCAGCACAAAAAATGTTAACCGAAATGTTCATAGGTTTGCAATACGTATCGTAGTTTTGTGGTCCAGAAGCAAGAAAACATCACAACAAACTCCTCCCATGAACCAGTGTTATCACTTTTCTGTTCAAAAACATCAAGACCTACAGAGGTCTGAGGGTATCAATACATTGGAGGCAGTAGCGTAACTAAGGGCTTGTGGGCCTCCCGCAACAAACCAGAATGGCCCGCGAGAAGTTACGGAACTTCGAAACTAAGCTTCGTAATTAAGCCCCCGGTAGACAAGCATCTTCCAAACACGTGGAGTGTACATAACCAGAGGGCGATCCCCGAACATCAAATGCAGAACAAACCGCCGTTAATCGCGCATACTAATCAAATGTATCCACCTGTGAACACCAATACAAATTATATGGATACAGCAAACTCTCGAGTCACTTGTGGTTGCTGCCACCAGATGACGGCTCAAACGAATGCATGTCTAGAAACAGCCAGGTGACCAATGCAATTTGGCGACAAAGAGAAAACCATACCGCACACAAGCAAAGATGCATCCAACAGGGACGCTGTATAAGAGAGTCCGCCACGAAAGTTTGACGTGGGGGACATCACGGACAAACTTCAAAATATGACCCTCCAAGTTCAGGAACTTCGAATTGATCCCTTTGCAAATAAAGGCCAGAATAAACAAACAGCCAGTTACGAAACCAAGGAGGACAGAACCGCCAAACAAAGGGGATATGCCCCAAAGCGCAATTATCCACAAAATAATTATCGCAACACAAATGATTGATATTACAACAAAAACTTCAACCCAAGAAACCAAAATAACTAGAACCGTGACCAGTATAGAGCCCTCACAAGGGGGAAAGACGAGCAAGAGGTCCACAATCGAGTAACCGACACGTGACAATAGCAATAATGCAAATAACTATCGACGTACATACCTAGTTAACCCCCAGCGATGACGACTGTTTAAACTAAAAACGGGGGCAACGTTTGTGAAACGCTGCCCCTACAAACAAATAAGACGAACTTGCAACATAAACCAGTAACATACGAAATACATACACACAACGCAACTTTTGGAAACAAAAAGAACTAATTTCGGATAGTGGTTCAAGTTAATCGATTTTAGGCAATCATTTTGTACGGAAAGATGCAAAAATTATAAAAGCAAAAACTAAAGTAAAAGGAATTTCCAATAAAGTTATATGTTTGAACACAGGTGTAATATTAAACATATAAATCACGGGAGAAACTTCCTCCCACTTTTTACATAATTCCGACAGAGTTAAATTCCATTTTAGGTATGGATGGTTTGAGACGAAATAAAGCCAAACTAAATCTACACAAAAACACATTTTTGATACGTCCAAATTCAAATCCAAACATACTAAAGAATAAATCCAAAGATGAACGAGAATAGCACCGAGCCAGTAAACTTGTAAACATGTACATTCTCAAACCACAAAAGCACACCTTTTGTCATCCCGATAAATTTTACTGCTTACACCTACATACACGTGTAGCCGTAAAAGGTATGACAAAAGTATATGTGCATGGGAAGGAGATATTTCTCGAACCGAACCAGAAACTGGAACGGAGGTTAAATGTTAAAATATTACTATGTGTCACATTCGGCAATCAGATACAAACATACCTGTATATGCCCTACATAAGTGACACACCAGCGCATTTGCATAAGATAACTATTATAGGCAAAATGTACACTACTTTTGAAATTAAAACATTACAAGACGACGAACAATCAAAATTCAAACACATGGGAAGTATTTAGTATACAGAAAGAAGAGGAAGAACTTCGCCAGCGACTTGAGCGAACTGCAACATTGTTCTACATATCAAAATTTGATTTAAATCCGGAGTTAAGGCAAGTACAAAAGGCGTTAAGCTGTTATTTTATGAATTTCGAGAAATATGGGTTTACGACCAGAGCGACATAGGCGTGGTAAAAATACATTCAGAAGCTCCACGTCTATCCGCCCGTTTGCACACAAGACAAGAGAAGTTCCACTCAATATTTTGCATCAAATTAAGAAACTTTGTAAACGATCTTGTAACTGCCGGTGTGTTAGAACAGGGAGTTACAGACTACATGTCGAGAGCAGTCCTAGTTAAGAAACCAAGCGGCAAATACCGCGTCACAATTTATATGCGGTACCTCAACCGATTTGTTTACAAACAACAAGAAGTCCAACCTTTCATACAGTCAACTTTGTGTAAGCTAAAAGACTGAAACTACATGGTTATAGACGTAAATTCAGAATTATCTTCTAGTAAAGTAGACAAAGAATATCTAAAATGACTTGGTGTCACAATACCACCACTGGGCCGATGGGTTTATTATCGCCCTCCAGCGCGCTTGGTTACGTTATGAATAGGTTTACTAAAATCTAGATCAACAAATAGTTATATTTTACGCTGATTATCTCCCACTAAATGGCTCAGATTTATCTAAGGTCCTGGTAACACTGAGAAAATTATTTCAGAAAGTTCGCGAAACAGGAATTCATCTAGCAATGTCAAGAGCACGACTTTTTTACTCTAAATTGAACATTTTTCGATTAGAAATCACTCTAAATGAAATACGAATATCAAACAAAATCAGGGATGCGATCAGTAATTTTAAGTCCCCAAGAGATATCAAATCTCTACGTAAATTCATCGGATTGTTCAAATTTTGTCGCGAACAGACTCCACGCCTAGCAAAATTACTATCACCTTTGTAACCCCTCATAAAGAAAGGCACAAAATATAAATGGCAACAAGAACATGAACGCAGTTTCATAAATATAAAGAACATGCTGGTAGAGAGCATTTTTCTAGTTCACTACGACCCATCTGCTCCAATTCATGTCTACAGTGAAGCACGATCAGAAGATCTCGGATGGGCCATCTTCTAACAAGCCCCGCAAATGTTACGATGGAAGACGCTGGCTTTCTGTTGAAGAAATTTCAGTGATGCTTAAAGATGAAAAGATAACTTTGAAAGAGAAATAATAACCGCCAGGAACGTTCTCATTTTTTCGTTTTATTTTACTAGGAAAAAGTGAAGTTTTCACCTACTCGAAAGCATTCCCAATGGGAAGAAGCGCCAAACATTCACATAGTAAACTGGCGAGAGAGTTCGAATTCCTCAATCAATACTACTTCGAACTACACCACTGCCCAGCAGACGAAAATTTAGCATGTATTTTTTTCTTGATAAGTGTTTGATATATAGGATGAACTTGAGGTACTAAGTTGGCGCAAACAAATTACGTTTCCTGGTTAAATCCATCCCATTAATGCTCATTGCGATTCATCTATACTTAAGAGAATTTATGGGAACCTCATTGCGGAATTCTGAAATATTCATTTTTTGGTAGTGAATGTTTAAAGTCTTTGACGTTATCATGGCACATCAGTTCTACTGTTATTAGTATTGGAAATATGAAGCTTTACATTTCATTTTCCCACACTTTCGTCAGCCTCTAGCTCCGAAACTATGCACATTTCGAAAATTTGTCATGAGCTTCCGGCTAGTTTTGAAATCAGGAATCATCATCACAAGTTTGTTTGTGTAGTTCACAAACACAGTATATACATATATATTACATACAAAATATAATAGTAGGCTGATGCACAAATTTTTAGCGTTTTTCCCATGTCAATTTTTATATTTACTATACATTTGACATGCAAGGGAAATAAAAGCTTTTACTTTCCTGCATTATTTATCTCCTGCAGGGATAATGTAGGGTCGGGTGAGGATGTGGAAAATATGTCGGTCAAGTCTTACATTCGAATTCCAGCAATACCTTGTGACTGAGGGTAACTTGGATAATAGTCAAGATTGTCGCTAAGGGTATCGAACACAGGACCCAGCGAAACGACACTAATAGTGTATCCAATAAGCTATAGCTCCTCAGTACATGTTCAACAGATTTTACACCACATTTAAAATAAATTTATATCTAATTTTAGAAGAAAACCTAAAGACATTAGTGCATTAAATGGCTGTATTTTATTATCATATTATATCAGTAGAGAAATCTGCGCCTAGCAGCAGATGTCGTCAGGATGATAACATCATAATAAATATTTTCCGAAGTTATCGTAGTACTTTTATACTTGTTCGTGTATTTTAGTTATACGAATATTGTGTATAATATAGTCATGAAATTTGTCTTTGTAATTTCGGTATTATGGTCATATACGTATCTTAATTACAATGTATTAGGCACGGGAATTACAGGTCTCCTATCAGGCACCTCCCCAGGTGGCAAATAAGGTAATGACGACCAGATATGATAGATACCGGTAATATACCGGAGCGGACCAAAATCAGTATTCCGCCTTTCAGTTAGTAGAGAGATCTACAAAGGCTAGGCGAAGATAGTCTCGAACAAGAATATAATGGTGGAGGAAATTACCTTCACCATTACCACTAGCTGAAGATGAATGACATTAGCAGGCTCCGAGATGGACAGTGGATGACTTCTTTTATGCTTACCTCTACTGCGAGTCGTAGAGATGACAACTCTACACCGCTAAATCATGTCAAGAAATAGTAACAGATGATTCATGGATTTACCTGGGGTCAAATATTTCGGAGGTAAACTAGTCCCCCATTCGGATCTTCAGCCGGGGACTCCTTCAAGGGGCTCCAAGAACAGGATTTGAAAAGTCCTTAGGATAGGAACGTGGAGCTCACAAACTTTATACCAAAAGGGGACGCTCTTCATCCGGTAGTACACGAGACAGAGAAGTACAGGTTGAACATACTAGAGATACAGGAAATCCGATGGGAGGGGTCAAGAAATCATTCGACAGGGTAAATACACTTTCTACTGCGGGGGAACTCAGTCTTACAATCATCGAACAGGATTGGTCATTAAGAACAGTCTCGTTTCAGCAGTTCAGAATGTAGATTTGGTGAATGAAAGACTATACTATGCGGCATGCACTCGATGGTGCAACACGGGCTTAATACATGTCCATGCTCCGACAAAGGAACCTGATTATAACGACAATGATAGCGTACAGTACAGCAATGCAGTAAGCAAAACCAATTCGGATCTAGAAATGTAGGCGTTTCGTCAGATACAATCGTTTGTGTTAAATCCAAGCAAATCTCAATGTATAATAATAAGGCCACAAATATATTTTTAAAAAAGTAATCTAAATACATATGTACAAAACGTTTACATTAGGAACGAGGAAATAAAAAGACAAGATAGATTTTAAAGCCTCAGTATTATTATTGATACTCTGTCATGGTCACGACATGTTATACCAATATATACAAAAGAGTGTACATGAAAATGCATACAATCTTTTGAAGAACTTTCTTCACTAGCGAGTTAAAATCACCTTGATAGAGTCTCTCATATTTCCGATATTTGATTAATGTAGTCTATAATGACCTGTCTGTCAGTCTAGCATCACTTTACAAAAAGGTCACTAACTGGGAGGGGACATCTTAATTCCTCTTGCTAAGGCTTAAGGGGTAAACGTCTAATGTCCAATCGATACGTAGACGCCGTGGGACCTGTTACTACCCAAGCAACTGCTTCACGAATGAACATGGATGGGCTGCTCACCAACCCGCACTAGCAGACATTGTGGTTAGAAAAATGTATTTACCCCTCCTTTCTTAACGCATGATGGTACAAGTAAGAGTACAGCTTCGAAGGTCCTCATTGCCCGGAGGACAGAATGCAACTGGAAACGGCAGGCGGTCAGTCCTGTAGGAAGTCAGATGATCAAATGCCCGGGTTTGGTCTGTAGACAGACTGTCAGGACACCGATATTGCAACTCGAACGGACCTGTACGTGGCAACTCTGAACTGTCAGTTACTTGCAGAAGAGGACAATTTAGAAGAATTGGAGGATGAAGTTACGAGGATTAAGTGGGACATCACATAACTATCAGAAGTGTGGAAAAATTAACAGTTGGAACTACTGTCAAGGCACACGTTTTACTTCAAAGGAACAGAAAATTTCAAACCGACAGGCGTTGGCTTTTTAATAAATAAAGACCTGAATACACGGATCACAGAAATTAAAGGAATTTCAGATAGCATCGCACGGGTAGTAATAAAGATAAACAAGAGATACAGTATGGAAAGTATACAGGTACATCCTCCAACGACGTCACATCCGGAGGAGGGAATCGACGACCTACACGATAAGACACAGAAGATTTTGGATAATAGCAAATCACATTACAAAATTATAATGGGAGACTTCAATGTAAAAGTAAGAACTAAGCAGGGCAGTGACAGGAAAGTGGGAAACTTTGGATTTGGCAAAAACAACAAGAGAGAAGAGAAGTTAATGGAATTTTCAGAAGACAACATACTGTACATTTCCAATACATTTTTCAAGAAGACGTTCCAGAGAAAGTGGACATGGAAAGGCCCAAATAGGACTAAAAACGAAATATACTACGTTTTATCGAATAACAGAAATTCTGCAAGATGTGTCAGTTCTGAACAGTTTCAAAGTCTCGATTTATCATAGGGTGGTGAATATATAAGCTGAAACTAAATATTAGACTTGAGAGAAAGAAGCTGATCAAAGGAAAACCGCCATTTTAGATATGCAAAATCTAGGGAAACACAGACAGACATACGAGATAGAATTAAGCAATAGGTTCAGCACCTTAGAAGAGTTAGAAGATAAAGAAGATATCAATAGCAGGAATAAAATACTGACTCATATAATAAGAGAGATAGTCTAGGAAACAGCAGGCATGAAAATGAAAAGAGAAAAAATCAAGAAACTATAATCTTGATGAAGTAAGAAGGGGTAAATTACATAAAGAAGATTGAGTACATAGAACTAAATAAAACCGTGAGGAAGAAAATAAGAGAGAATGTACCAAGATAGAACGAAAATCTTATTAGAAAATACAATCGAGGAAAACAAGAGCCTGAAGAATACCAAACAATATCTCATGATAGGGGAAATAGCAAACAATTGCAGTTACGAGACCAGACCAGAACGTAATAAGAAATTAGGAGCAAATTATAAAAATATTTGAAAAATTCTACACAGACTTATTTACTCCGAACAAGCACTAGGAAATGAAGATTCAGAAGAAAATGATGTAGAATTCTCAGGCGTAATGAAATAACAAGTGAATAAAGTACTTCCAGAGATGAAGAACGGATAATTGCCAGAAGAAGATGGATTCACAGTATTGACTTTTAAATAGGGAGGTGAAATGTCGAAAGAGGAACTTGCCAGATTATTCTCAATGTGCCTGAGGAAATAAAAATATCCTCAAGTTGGAATAATCATATTATTATTTTCTCGTTCAAGAAAGGGGACAAAGAACTTGTCGAAGACTACAGATTAATTAGTCTACTGTCAGTTCTATACAAAATGTTCATCAGAGTTATTTTGAATCGTATTGAATGAGACTTGGATTTTAACCAGGGGAGGGAACAAGTCGGATTTCGTTGTAGATTTAACCCAATGGATCGCATACAAGCATTGAATGAGGTTATGGAAAGGACTAATCAATATGAACTTCCACTATGTCGGGATTCATAGATTTTGAAAATGCTTTCGATTCGGTCTCCTAAGCAGCACTACTTAAATCACTTGAACATCAAGGCATTGAAAGTGCGTACATATAGTTACTACGAAACATTTACTCGGCAGTCACATTTGTCATTAGATTGCATCAAGAAAGTGAATAATTTAAAGTTGGAATAAGGATAAGGCAAAAAGATTCAATTTCTCTAAAACTATTTTCAGCGGTTCTGTAGATAGAGTGGGTGATTTCAACGCAAAAGTAGGAAAGGAAGAAAGTTTTAGACCTATATACAAAGCAAAGAAAAGAAAAGAACAACACGAAAAGAACAACAACAATGGAGAAAGATTGAGAAAACTTTCGAAGATTCGACAACAAAGAAGAGAAACCTTCGCGATATCGAAAGATATAATAGTAAAGAGCACGTACTTTGAACACAAATCCATCTCCGGATTTCAAACACACAACCAGATCGATCACGTATTAGTAGATTGAAGAAAACAATCATAATGGACGTTAGGGAGTACAGAGGAACAGAAGGCGACACCAAACACGGAAAGCAAAGGATCAAAACAATTTAAATTCGAAGTAAACCATTATATAACCCCGGGCGTAAAATCATATTATGAACTCGAAATCTCAAATAAGTTCAAACCTTAGTGGACTTAAGTAATAATGAAGGTGGCATTAATAACATTAACGAAATTGATGTCAATAAGATGTGGGAGAGAATTCGTGACACTGTCAAGGACGCAGCTAAAGAATGACAGAAAAACAAGCCTTTTTTATGAAGAATGTATTAAACTTCACGAGGAAAGAAAATGAACAAGACAGCGATGGCTAAACAATATAACCGAAGCAAAGCAAACCACTACAGTAACGTAAGTACTCATAGGATTGAGACACGTAAAGTGAAAATATCTTACGCAGAAAACTCAGGAAATAGAGGAAAACCCTATGATAAATTACATTAGAGATCTACACAAAGGTTTACTAACCGAGCTTTGGAAAGATTACTACTCGAGGTTACGGATGAATAGGAACGACCGTGGAGATCTTCAGGCGGATCTGATAAAAGTTTTCGAGGTATGGAAAAGTTATTTCGAAAAGCTTCTTAATGTACGCACCGGAAAACAAACGGAAGAATTAGAAATTCATACCGCAGAACCATGAATGCCGAACCTAGCGAGATTGAGGTCGAAAATTTGAGTTAACAATCGAGTAATGTAAGGTGATTTTTCGGTGTATAAACAGTCATACCACATTTGTGAAGTTCCAATGTGGGTGTTCAGAAGGAAACTGATTGCTTTTCTACAGTCACAGAGTATTAGGTTCTGATGTCTAAGTTATCGAACGCCAAAACGAGGTCGTCATCACTTGAGATTGGTTTGAAACATCACTCAATTTTGGTTGAAATTCATATCTCGAGCTTCGAAAAACTGTTTGATTTAATTTAGAGGCCATAAATTTTCAATTGCTAAATATGAGATAGCGAAATCGCAAAGTTGTTTAGTTAAATTAATCGGATGTCGATGTATTTTGAAATCTGGAGTTTGAAGGACGCTTTGTGCTGCCCAAAACACCTCTAATTTGAAGAACGTTTTAACATAAAAATAAAAATTAAGTAAACATTTAAAATACGAAGCTTTCATTCCTTGATCCGTTTGTCATACTAGTGCAGCACTAATAAAGGTAGCGTGAGGGTACTTAAGTGATGCGAATAAGAAAGCGTCTTGTAGTTCGCAATTTAAATGCAGAATTTGATTTTGTTTTCTTTTATAACAACTAAGAGAAGTTGGAAAATTCTGAAATTTCTGGACGCTGGGTCCCACGTCAACTCACCCACGGTCGTGGTTTAGGGAGTCAAGAAAAGTAATCTTGAATATCTGATGCGGTGTTTCAAGAAAAATAAATGGTATTCCTCATCAGATTATTACAGAAGTCAGAGGTATATGCATCATTAAATCCCTGAATTCAAAAATAGAAACGCATAAACGGACTGAAAATATTCCCATTCCCAGTGTAAAAAAAAATCCCAAATCATGCCATCAGTTTGGGATGTAAGATGCATTCTGCTAGTAAATTTCCTGCAAAAGGAACCAGTTCGGTATTAATGGTTCGAACAAAGTAAAGTCGGCAATTTGACCGGTGACATCTTTCACGATCCTAACACTGGTCTTAACATTGGTAAAGGCAGAGCAAACTCGTTGACTTCAGTTGGGAACGCGTTTTCCATCCACTTTTCGTCCGCCCTTGGTTCCTATTAACTTCAATCTCATTCCTAGATTAAAAAGGAAAGGTTGTAGGGTCGCCGTATTCATAATGGTGTCGAGGTACATAACGAAGTGAATACTGCGTTGAGGACTCAGAACCTTGAATTCTTTGCAGATTGTTTTAAAACATTGTGCAGCGTCCAGATAAATAGTTATAATGAATTTAGGAAGAAACGTAAGTGAAGAGAAAGTCGAAAATATCACACAAACGAACATTTTTTAATTGCAAACACAAAAGTTAGGTACTTACTGAACATTTCTCGAAATTTCCGTCTCCAACACAACTTTGAATATGTAAAAGAAATTAATTTTCTGCCATGGGTATCACTCCCTATTGTCCTGTTGACTTAGATATAACAAAAATATTACACGTTGGCAAACAGAAATGTAATGAAATCATACCGTTTTAATGACTAAGCTGTTTTCGATTTCGAAATTCAAACATTTTAAACTTCACAATCGAACTCAGTCAGTGCTTTTGGTAAACCTTCAGGTGGACATAATAAAAGGCTTTTGTAGAATGATGCAGTTTCTGGATGTCACGTTACGGGCTCCCACTTCTGACATCAGAACCTTTGATTTCAGAAATCAAAATCAGCATTCTATTACATCCCCCCTCCCCTCGCAGATATTATAGTTAATGCCCATAAAATGATCTTTCAAAATGATGTCGTTTGTGCATGACACCATTTTGAACTTCAAAGTTTAAGATTTTATACTTCAAATTCTACAGTACGCTAAGAACCCAAAGGTAAGAAATTTTATGAAAATTTGATAATTATTTTAAAAAGATTTCGGAATTCTTATATTTTACTTTGGGACCAAGTTTAATCACTTTTCAGAACCCCAGATATAAAGTTTAATGTAAAAAAAATATATTATCTTTTACAGATATTTTAGTTTTGTGTAACCTGCAGGCTATTGGATAATCTTCAAAATCTATACTATTATTATTCAGTATGCACTATACAAATAACCAGGGCAAACAGTTTTTAGGTTGCAGAGTTTTGTTCAATTATGTATATAAATGCTAAAAGAAAAGAAATATAAACCCACTATTTGTAATCACTACTAAGGCTCAAAACATTTCAGCATACCCTCGTATGTATATTTGTGTTCATTCTGTTTATTTCTCTTCATTTACTTCTGTCTTTTCAGACAGTTATCTAATTATCTATCTTCTCATTTTGCTTGCATTTTCTCCTTTTAGATTTTAGTAAGTCATCCTTGTAACGGAAAAAGAAGACAATGTTTAAGCTTTAAGTATCTCTTTGCAACATTCAAGAGGTAATGTTTCCAAGTAACCAATATGCATTTGTCATGGTTCTGTATCTGCATAGTTTGTTAAGCATTCGAGCAACTGATACTACAAGATTTTTTGTAGAATACTACTATTAAAGCAAAATAATGCAGTTGAAGTATAATACGTGTATTATTATGTTTCTTTCTAGCAAGGAAAATCGTTCATTTTTTCTCTTTCGTACCAACAGACAGCCTATCTGAATATTCTAAAATTATGTTCTCATTTTAGTTCACTAATATGACAAGGAATGTCAATTAAACTACAATATTTTCTTCTAAATCTTGTTTTTCCTACGGAAGGCAAATCTTGATGTATCTCTCTAATATGTAAGATATGCATTTCAAGTTGTCATCTTGTTAAGTGCAGTCAAGTAAGTAATACATCATTCTTTAAATTGGATGTCATGCTCCCCATAATGCTTTTACAATATCGTGTATCAAAGTATCAGAATGAAAAATACAGGTTTTTGGAACTGTGCGTTATTTATGAACATTGAAAGGTTTTTGATAATTATGCACTGAACATCATGTTTTACCTAGTTTGATTCAAATGTAGCGAAGACATAAGAATAATAAAGAAATAGTTATTAGGATCTTGGACCGAATTCTTAGAATTTCATTCTTTAATGATTTTTCTCTATAATACCAGAACCCTATAATGCCAATATAATGTGATCATCCTTCTTTAAAATTAAACACTTAATTTTCTACTATGGATAGTGGATTATGTTAACGTATTATCCAGAATAAAAGGTTTTGTGTTCGATTTCTGATGGGGAAATGCTTGACGCAGTGGCTCACCTTTTTATTAATTCTGTCTTAGAACTGAAGTAGAGTTAGCGTTTCGATGAAGAACTTATGTTGAAGAAAATATTTTCAATACTAATTTATTACATTTTAATATCTGCAATAAAATTGTTGCAAATTACTGTACGAAATCCAACCAGGGTGAAGTTGGCTGTATATTACAATTCCAAACTGTGACCAAAAGTATTCTATTTTATGCGTATGAAAAGACCTAAACACATGTAGAGCAAAAGTATACAATGCAAACAAAAATGTAGCAAGTACAGACTAAACCCTGGATCCTCAAATCATCGTTCCCCTGCAACGAAATAAGATAAAACATATTGAAATAAGTAGCATAGACCTAGTAAGAGCACAATTGAAAATCTAGGAGGCATCGAATGGACAGCACGTTTCCAGGTACACCAGAAAAATAAATTTTTGAGTCAGAATCTGAAGGATAGCAGGTTCAACGCTCCAATACCCCAAAAATAGATTAAAACACTTTGAAATAAGTATCCAACCAGAAGAAAGACTAAGTAAGAACAAAACTGATAATTTAAGAGTAACCAAATGGACAGCTGGTATGGTGCACAGGTACACACTAAATCAGAGGGGAACTTTTCATTCTTCAAGATGACAAAGTAATTTCATAGAAAATTCTTGAATTTCAATAGAGGGGAGAGGTTTTTAATTATACTCTCTCGTTTTGCATAAAAAATGAGATCTTTTCAGATACGATTCCGATGCTTTACGGAATGTGACTATTTTTTCAATTTGTAAGAGTGGTTTCTAATCTTCTTAGATTGCTTCAAAACGCATCATGGGTATTAGGAAAGAACTACCACAGATGTTATCTCTTTCGAGCAGATTTTTTCTTCTCCTACGAAAATACGGTCTAAAAGTGTGGTCGCTCTTTCAGTTTTCTTAAGATGAAATATTCCGCTCAATTCAGCGGAATTTCATTTTTTCGGATTTAGTGTATATTCCAGAACAAATGGTAGACGAGATATTAGGGTCAATATACCAATTCTCACAAATCAGGTAAAACTAATTGAAATGTGTGTGCAAGCGCAAGTAAGACTCAAATTAAAAATCTAATAGGTACCGAATTGACAGTTGGTACACAGGCACTTCAGAAAAATATATTTCCTTGATTAGGGTATCCAAGGTACCCGATTCAAAGTCCTATTACACAGAAATGGATTAAAGCAAATTGAAATTGGTATGCAAATCGAAATAAGACCCAAAGTGAAAAAGTGAGATGCAGTGGTTAAAAAGCATTTCAACATATTTTGTTTCCTCTATCCTGGTATGTGGGATACCAGGATCAGCCTCCACATTCCCAAAATAGTGAAAAACACAATGTAATGGGTATCCAATTCCAGGTAAGTCCCAAATTTAAACTCTACGAGACACCGAATAGACCGGATTCCACGCGAATAAATGCCCTTAATCAGGAGATCTTAAGAAATCAGGATCAACGTCACACTATCCAAAAATGGATTAATATGCATTGAAATCATTATGCAAGCCCAATCAAGAACAAGTAATAATAAAACTGAAAATCTAAGAGACACCGAATGGACAACTGCTGCACATAGACTCCAAAAGAATTATACCTGGATCATGGTTATCCAGGATATCAGGCTCAAAGTCCAACTGTCCAAAATTTGAGTAAAATTCATGGAAATGAGTATGCAAGATAAAAAAGACCCAAATTATTAGTGGACAAAAATAGTGTAAAACATATTTAAATGGGTGTCTGAGTTCAAGTGAAATCCAAATTGAAAATCTAGTCGACACCGAATGCAAAGCTGGTGGCCTGATAACGAACGGACATCTGGAACCCATTTTAATGTGTTTTATCCTATTTTGAGGGCAGTAGGACTTTGATGCTGTTATTCTGATCCAGAACAATAATTTTTCTGAGGTGAATGGGTACGACTTGTTCATTCGGTGCCTCTTAGATTTTTTATTTTAACCCCACTTGAGTTTGTCCATTCCAGTGATCGTATCCTATTTTGTGCAGTTGGACGTTGGGATGAAGGGATAATGTGACCTTGCTAAAAAGAAAAATATTGTGCTCAAATGCTGTACCTTCGATGCCAATGGTAATGCATGTAAAGCTGAAAATATAAAGTGCCATATCTTCCTTGAATATAGAGATAGAGCTTAGTCGATTAGACAGAAAGACAGAGAACTTTTTCCTGACTAACTACATGCTATAAACTCAACTTCCTCATTTTTTTTACTTAACCGACTTCACACGCGCACTCGACTAATTATTATCAACATGCACGGCAGTGCATGAGCCAAGTTCTTCACGTCAGAAAACGTCAGCACTGCCAGAAGCATGTTATACAGGAACAAGAGTTTATGGCAAAATCGGCGATTTGGGGGCCCCGTAAGAAAAAAGATGTTAAAGATAGGAATATGAGCTTTTGCCGTTAAGGAGATATGGTCAATATGTGCAGATGTACAAAATTTCGTATTCGTATCTCAAACTATGTTCTAGTTGTGGACCCCTGAAATTGCACAAATTAGGCTAACTGACTCACTCACTCACTCACTCACTCACTCACTCACTCACTGACTCACTCATCATATTGTTTAGGGTGTTTGGAGTAAGCTAGAAACATGAAATTTGGTATGAAGGTAGAAGATGATAAGTAGATAAAGGAAAAATTCCGACATTTTGAAAAGGTCGCCATCTTGGATTCAAAATGACCGCCAAACCTAAAATTTCAAAGAATACACAGCCTAAACGACTAAAGATAGAATAGTGAAATTTGATATGAAACTACATCATTGATAGCAAATTAAGAAAACTTTTTAAAAATTTGAAAAAGTCGCCATTTTGGATTCAAAATGGCCGCCAACCATAAAATTTTAAAGAATACACAGCCTAAACGGCTGCCGCTAGAATAATGAAATTTAGTTTGACAGTACAACATTATTAGTAGATTATGAAAATTTTACAAAATATCTCTAAAGACGCCATCTTGAATCCAAAATGGCGGACGTCATTAATCCATTTTCCAACTGCTTGAGCCAGAGATACGAAATTTGGCATAATGATGTATTATCAAGAGTAGTTTAGGAAAACATAACAACGTTTTAAAAAATTCACCATCTTTGATTCAAAATGGCAGCTGAAATACCATTTTTCACATCGTTCGAGATAGAGAAATGAAATTTGGTATGACAGTGTATCATCACGAGTATGTCACGAAAATATAAGAAAACGTTAAACACGTGTCCATCTGTTATCCTAAGCCCCACTTTATAACGACTGAAGCTAGAGAAAGGAAATTTGGTATGAAGGTGTACCATTACGAGTAGGTTAGAATAAATTCGGCTCGTCTCCCCTACTAGGGTACAGTTCCCAGCTGGAGCCTGATTGCGATAAAGGGGTGCGCCCCAGCGAGGCCATCTTGGAATTCTGGGGGCAGCGCCCCAATGAAGCGAAGCGAGTATATACATTACACAAGTGTAAAAAGCTGAGAAATACGAGCAAAAGCACCAGGGGTGCAAACTGTCCAGTCAACTCCTTCAACCTTAAAAAGTGGTGAAATGGAATATGGATGAGCCTAGTTCCTCGCGCCAACTTCCAATACTCCTGCGTGTCCCACCAAGTTTTACTCGTCACAAACGTTAGCACTGCCATGAGCATGTTAAACAGGCAGAATGTGGAAGTTTCCCCATTCGGACTTAGCGCTCTGGAGTATGAGGGAATATCTGCATCATGGGGCGCAGTGCACTGCAGATTCTGGTTGTGATAAAAAGACGCAGTTCCTCCAAACTCCTCAAGTTCGATGCTCGGCCTGCCGTGGGATTCTTGGCGCAGCGACGCGAGCGAATCGAGGGGAGTATCAACACGTACGGCAGTGCATGCAGCCGAGTTCCGCGTGTCACAAAACGTCAGCATGTTATACAGGAACAAGAGTTTATTGCGAAACCAGCGATTTTAAGGTTCTGTAAGAAAAAAGATGTTAAAAATTGAAATATGAAATTTCGAAGTATGACGGTATATCATTACTAGTAGATTTCAAAATATTTGCAAAGACATCATTTTGAATCCAAAATGGCTGACCTCATAATTCATTTTCCAGAACGTTTGGACTAGGGATACGAAATTTGGCATAAAGGTGTATTAACAAGAGTAGTTAAGAATAATTTACATTTTTGAAAAAAGTTGTTAACTTGGATCAAAATGGCCGCACAAAACCTTTTTCCACACCATTCGAGCTATAGAAACGAAATTTGGTATGAAGGTGTACCATCACAAGTAGGTAACGGCATTGTAAGAAAACTTTTTAAAAAATGCTCTCTTTAATTCAACATAGCCGTCCAAATACAATTTTCCAAACCACTGAAGCTAGAGAAACGAAATTTGGTATAAAGGTGTACCATCACGAAAATGTTTCAATAAATGGATCAAACCACCGCTATGAGCGTGCAGCCCCCGAGGCGATATGGGAAAAGGTCTGCACAGCATGGGGCGCTGTCCCCAGAAAGTCTGATCACAATAAAGGGGACGTAGCCCTAAAAATTTGAAGTTGGGGCGCACAAGGAATTCTGGGGCAGCACACCCAGCGAGGCGAACCCAGTATATATATACACTTATAAAAAGCTGTGAAATCCGAGCAAAACACCAGATGATATTCGAGCCTTAGAGTTGGTGGTGGTGGATTTTAGGGCCCCCAGCAGGAAGCAAATTTGCTGTATCATCACAAGTCGGTTATAATAAATGTGGCAAAGCTTCCCTATGTTTCAATAAATATCTCATTCCCACGGGTGATGGGTATGGGAAAAAATCTGCAACATGGAAACACAGTATCCTGGAGAGTGGTTACGATAAAGGGGCGTAAGTACCCCAAAACTCGAAGTTGGTGGCGCAGCCAGCTATGGGGGGCGAGGACCTAAACGAGGTCGAGCGAACGTTTATATATATTATACACCTACAAAAAGCTGTGAAATCCGAACAAAAACACCAGAGGTGCAAAAAGTGGAGCCAAGTTCTTTAGCCCTAAAAAGGTGTGAAATGGGAGACGGATGAGCCAAGTTCCTTGGTGACAGCATGTAACAGGAACAAAGGAACTTGGCGCGAGGTGGCAAGGTTCATGATCCTCAAGCTATAAGGGTGGTGGGGATCCTAAACCCACTACGTCCACCGCCACCAACCCAAAGTCTGTTGCCAGCTCGCGCGAAGTTCCTTTGTTCCTGTTACATGCTGTCACCAAGGAACTTGGCTCATCCGACTCCCATTTCACACCTTTTTAGGGCTAAAGAACTTGGCTCCACTTTTTGCACCTCTGGTGTTTTTGTTCGGATTATATATTACAGAAACTATGATTAAATAAACATTTATGAAAGAAGGGTATGTTAGAACTATCATCTAAATCTACTTGAAACTGACGGTGGCAGTAATTTTGCTTCTTTTAACATTCACGTACCTCCTTCAATCCTTTCTTCCTATAAATTTAAATAATATGCTTTTCTTACGGCTAAACTTGCTTTCAAAAATATTTTCGCTGTAACAATTTTTGGACTATTCTAACGCCCTTCTAGCTTAGAAATATTTTCAACTCTTTTTAATTTGTAATAGCTCTTTAAAACTCTCCTAATATGATAATTTTGCAGCAAAAATTTATCTCACTATCATTAACTGAAAGTGTTGGTAAAAGTTTTATCTGAAAACTATCTTTATTTCAATTTATAAGTTTGTTGTTTTCCCTTACTAAACTTATTGTTTTTAACAAAGTGTCTTTACGGACGATAGAAAAAACATGTTCGTATAAGGCGGACAGACGGACAACAACACACATTCAGAGTGAGAGAGATAGAAAAAGACAGAAAGAGAGAGAGGGGAAACTTCAATCCTTCTCTTGCCAAGTTCATTTCGTTGTGAATACTGCAACCAAGGATGTTCTGATAGAGGATTTGCGATTTCGCAGAGAATGTGAAGCCTGACGTCAAATCTTAATTTCGCCCAGTGTGCCTACTTACTCCAATCAAAAGCAACGTTTGGACTGACAAAAATGGCAGCAAGCTCTATAGTTGTCTGCTAACCAATCACGTGTGCCGCCTTGGTCAATGCTAAATTGTTTTTGTCACTGGGCATGAGATAGCTATAAGCAAATCTTGTGTTATAGCCATAGAGTTATAAAACTCCACTAGAGGCAGAACTGGCTCCACCGTCTATGTGGGTTTTAATTCCCAGCGTGGCGCAAGTTGAACATTCACTTGTTTCTCCATTTGTTTGGCAGAAAAGATCAAGCTGTCCGCTGCTCACGTGCCACGCACGACCTCTTTATGAAGGAACACAAATAAGAATTCGCATTAGAGTTCACCTTAGTTAAGTTCAATACGTAAGATACAAACATTAAATCGATCAATTAAAAGGTATAATTTAATATAAAAATCACTTATACAAAATGTTCTTGATAAATGTTATTTTTGTTTTCAAAGATTTTTTTGTTAAATTTGAATTTTATTTATGGTATTTAGACATCTAAGGCTCACGCCTGGATAGGGAAGGAGAAAGGATTCGGGAAGCTGTCGGCCAAGGCCTATGTTAAATTGTTAAATAAAACAATATAGTGTTGATACTTAATGCCACATAACTTATTGTTTAAAAAACATTAAAATATATTTTAAAATATTATACATTATACATCGCAAGTGACATTATTACACACATAAAACACTAATGCCGTAATTATACAACCAACGGTTTATCTGCATCAATTTACAAAGAAAATTGTAAAATTGAAAATATGATAAGGGCACCCGTTGTCGGATATATACCAGTAGTCGCCAATTTTCACATAAATATCATTGGAAGGAGACGTATATCATTAAAATGTGTATAAAAATTATCTCTAGTTTTCCGACAGCTTTAACTTGATATTTAAGTTCTACCAGCTATTGAAAGTGACATTATATAGATCAGACACGCACACACGCGCGCGCTCAAAAGAAAAAATATCTGGTTTCCCTGGTTAGCTCAGAATATGCCGGAAAAAGTTATTTGTAAATGAAGAAGACTGTCTTTAAATTTGGGGTAAAAGTCTTTGTCTTAAAACGACATTGTTTTTTCTAGCTTTTCAAATGTTCTGTTTTGACTTTGTATAATAAATAATACGAATAGTCATATCTATTAAGCATATTATTGTGTCTGACTTCAGGTATATAAAATTCACGAGTTTTCTTCTTGTCGACCAGGATGACCGATAAGAAGCGATTCTTATCTATTTTGGTTGCGATGTTAAATGTGTTTCTATTGTTCTTAATAGTGTAATCAGGGTTTTCCTGGTTCGATTCCCAGCAGGGACACAGGTGGTTCGTAATCCTCATTAAACTGTAGGTTCCGTCCTTAGGGCGTAATCTTCGTGCGATGGAAGGCAATGGCAAATCACCATCGGTTCACCTTGCTCTGGGATCTTCAGGTCAAGAGCTGCCTTGGGGCAGAACACCCATAATCATCATCATTGTTCTTAATAATTTAACAAGTGTTTTTCAACAACACATTACTTACCGATCCGCCGTAGCTCAGTGGTGGAGCGTTGGTATAGCATTCGGGACGTCATGGGTTCGATTTCAGCGGCTGACCATCCTAACGAAGGTTTCCCAGATTTTTTGCTCAGGCACACCAGGCAAATGCAGTGATGGCACAGCCTGGCCGACATCTTCCCGAACACTTTCCCCTCCCTGATCCCGGCCTGAGCCGTAGGTGCCTTAAGCCATCAATAAAATTCAACAGCACATTATGGCTTAGAACTGTTTAAATTTTAAATAGACAGATATATTTGTTTCTACACGAATATAACCACTTTATTTCCAATAAGCCTAAATGAAAACGATAAAGTATTTCTTAAAGTAAGAATACTTATTTTTATGGATATTTCTTTTTGGCATTGAGAGACACTTTTATAACTACGGATCTAACCCGATAAAATACCTTGGCATCAAATCATTCTAATCAAAGATTTTCTTTTATATTTCTAGCAGACACAAACTGCACGAAGGAGCGTCTTACATAATGAAATATTTTTCACGGAATAATTTTAAATTATCATTTATTTGTGAAACGATACATTACTTCCTTCCTTATATTTCTTAGTACAACCCTAAGCTGCACAGGAGATCGACATTTTCTTCTCAAATACAAACTAAACAGCTATGACAAACAATGCCAAAGAGAGAAGCATAGCATCCATATAATAGCAACTCACAATACGTGCTGTTGCCAAACAAACATTATCTCGCTCAGCTTTCAAGTTGCGCCGCGTTAGCAGCGCCAATCTTGACTCTAGTGGAGAGGTTTTATAACTCTATGGTTATAACATCCTGGACTGCAACTGAGAAAAATCGCTGTAAGTCACACGTCTCTTGCAACTAATTTGGACTTCACAAAATCCCAAACAATGTTTAAATCGACTAAATGGAGTCTAAAGGGGCTGCAGCGTAGGGTTCCAGCTCATTCGGGGGTTCACATAAGCTAAATAAGTTATCCTTACGACTACAGGAAATTTGTAACAGGTGCCCTAACTGAGTGTATAGCCCAAGACTGGAATCATTAACCCAGGCCTCCAAATAACTTGATCCACCACTGTCGACGCAAGACGCGCCACCGCAAGACGCACGCGCCTATTGGTCTTCAAGTAACTCAGAGGTGATGTGAACCTGATGACAAAAGAACATTGGCCAGAGCCATGATTGATCTCTTGTTAAAGTTAATAGATTTTCTATATTATTGTGTTCCTGCTGATAGAGATGTAATCTTCCTAAGGACGAGGTCCATAGTTTAAACAGGATACCAATCTATTATGTTTACAGCGTTTCTAAAAGAAATCGAAATCTAAAAGAAATCGAAAAGTACTGCTAAAATCGAAGCTGAAACTCCGTTGTTAGGTGCAGTATTTCATAGGAAAGAGTCAAACTGGAGGGATGGAAGAGGGATAATTTTTAATTTACTTTTACTACTCTTTTGTTTTAGATCATAATTTTTACCAAAATACATGGATGCCCAAAAGTATAGCACAATGACGAAAATCGGACAATGAATGCATAGAACGTGCAAGAACAATATCATATGCTAGCAATATAACATGGTGATGTCCATCATCCTCGGTACACATGCAGGCACTAGTGCTATCTGAACGATTTATACCACTGGGAACAGCGCACCACATCTCAGTGGAATTAGTATCTCTGTGAACTGCAGAGGTGTTTCCTGTGGTGTGAATGAGTGCTGCAGACCGAAACATGTCAGGAGGACCCAATGTGGAACCTGTATTGGAGGGAATGATAATCGGATAATTGGAAGTGGGACGAACACAGACAGATGCTGCTTCTGCGTTGAACATGGAGTTAAGTGTAATCTCCAGTCTGTTGCATAAGTTTCAAACCAGCAGAGACGTTCGACGGTGGCCCATACCATGTCTGCTACAGGCCAGAAACCCTCACAGGACCGTTAACTGACACTAACAGCACGACGTAGTCGGCAGATGTCTGTACGACAATTGGCATCAAAGCTAGCAGCAACATCAGGACCACGGGTTTCAATGCAAACTGTATACCAACAAAAGCATACAGCTGGTATCTACGCCAGACGACCCACTCAGTCCTCTGTAATGTAGAGAGAAATATGGAACATCGCCATTGGATCATGAACCAACTGGACCAAAAGGTTTTATCCGACGAGTAGCAATACACTGTGCACAGTGATTCGCAACGCATGCTGGTCTCGCATTACAAATGTTTCGGGTTGCTTCGGCGGTGTTATGGTTCCAACTCGCACAGAAAACGTCTCTAAATTAAACGCTGTTACATGTTCATTTTTTCGTGTCACTTCACACACAGATCGAAGCACTGCATATCATTTGACAGCACAAATTACTACAATAGTGACACTTTCCAACGGGAACCTTTGACGTTTTCAAATGCTTTGTTCACCTCACACACGCCGCACATGATGCGCTTAGGTAAATATTGATAATTTTTGACTCAACTTTGTACATTAATAAGTACCAACATTTCAATTTTTGTTAAAATGATGTTTTTATGTCCTAAACGTGTTCAGCATCCTCAGAAACATAAAATGACATCTCACGTGGCTACTCAATGAATTATGAATAAGCACTATTTCTCGAGTTAATGAAATAAAATGGTCATTCGGAGCGTCAATATTCTAAAATGGTCATTCGGAGAGACCATCACTCAACTTTTTCTTCGTTACTAGACTATTAGAAACAAGCTCCAAATGAATGATTCTCTGGTTAAATGTATGACATACAGAAGAACCACACTCAGCAAGTGGATGAATCTCTCTATCTCTCCATTTGTTTTCTTAAATTCTGAATTCCCTATTAGTTTAGTCAACCGTATAGTATTTTGTTTGTGTGTAATTAAGCAGTTGAACATTATAATTCTCTCAGTTTAAAATTAAAAATATTTATCTACGAAAATGCAAAATTCCATGTTTGCCCTTTAGCTTTATTCTTCAGTTAGCTAAATGAGAAGCCTTTGATATTTTCCCATGCCCAATACAAGAATCTTCTCTCTACATTATTCTTTGTCCCCTGTGTTCATCCTTTTTTTCTGGTTTCGATAAAACGAGTTTTCGGTAAAAAAATAAATAATCAAACAATGTTTTCGTTCACTTTATATATATGATCTCTTCTAATTTGCTTTGAATTTTCATATAAATTAAGGTATTTGCTTTTTAATTGCTTTATTTGTTTTGTTACAGACGCTAGGATAAACAAAGAAGAGAAAAACTAAATAATTAAACATTATTTTGCTAGAAGAGGCTTGTTTGAAGCTTCTGCACCTCGAAGCTTTTACCGTAAACATCTATGAGGGTTTTAGAAAACATGTTTTTTTTTTTTGTTGTTGTTGTTTGAAGTAGGAAAAACATATTAATTAATTCAACGTTTCTGGTTTGTGTGATTCAAAAACAAGGAATGCTGACTTCAAGTTAAAATATAAGTTAATTATATTAGTGGCCACTCAAATATCATAATTCATGCTAATATATAGTGCTTACTGCACTGTTAAAAATTTGCTAATCGTTGTGAGGAATTCTCAGTAAATTTTACTGTATTTTATTTCGATTAAGTGAAATCAAGGAAAATTAAGAGAGTTTTCGTTTGAGTAGGTGGATGTTTTCAGTTTAGAGTTCTACACATGCGCAGAATTAGGATCAGTTCTACAATCAACCGCTAAACTTCTAGGCAGCGCTAAGTTGAGGACAAGTCTGATTTTGACCAATGAAAAAACGCAAATTGAGAGTTTGCCTCAACTTAGCTCTGACTATAAGTTTAGCGGTCGATTGTGGAACTGACCCTCAGAAAACAGTTTCTTGTCGTTGCTATTTTCAATAACTATGATAACAGTGACAGTTGTGCAAAAATAACCACTAAAAGTGCCAAAAATAACATTTTAAACTAATTCTTTAGAGAAGCAGTTTCACAACTATCGAGAAGCAGTATAAAAGCACCATTTTAGCTTAAGTTATCTCTAACCAGTTATGATTTGCTGAGTTGTGATTAACCTTCTAAACAAGATAGTGAGCTACTCTGGACAGGACCCCGGGGTGTAGTAAAGCCAAGGCTGTCCGGGAGTCAGCCCTGGTAATTTTTAGATGTCAGGAGCGCCCTGCAATGTAAAAAATTTATCTAATATGTTTCAGATAGATGTAAAATATTTGCAGTAATCCTGGTGTGGCTGAAAAGTATAGGTAAAAGATACACCGAAAAATTTCTTTTGCAAGCGTGCTTGACGGTTCTCATTTTAGGACTCAATCAGAGTAGAAAGTATATGCCAAAAGTCGTCATATCAGTCTTGAACTCTTGTGCATTTCGTGAAACACTTCCGCATAAGAATCACCGACAAGCAGCAGCTGGTTATTTGTTGGTTTAGTGTAGTGGTTAAAGCATCCAAGTGATAATTGGTAATTTCCCACCTGGCGTTCGAGGCGTGAGGTTTTGAGGCTCGTGCTCCGTTGTGGTGGTGTGTGGATAGTTCTGCAGCGGGTATCAGTTTTGTGTTCGTGCTTTGGTGTTTCTTCATTACAACGTAACTAATTATTATTGCTAGTAATTAATCAATGAATATTTTAGACAACATACTCTTAAAATTGATCTTCACAACTTGAAAACTTACACGAAGCAATTAGACACAATTTTGAATTAGCAGTGCATGAGATAGACTCAATCGAACCAGATTACTATTGTAGGCAAGCTTTTGTTCGTGTTTCGAATTCGCAAATCGCTCAGTGGACGGAACGGTGTCACGGACGGAACGAAGGCAATTTATTCTTCAGAGTTTGAAAGATTCACGTTACCAGTATCCATAGATGAACAAGAAACGACAGTGTTACCCGTTTGGCATCCTGATCATAAAGTATCCTGCACATTATTTTCCAATTCCCGTTTATATGGGGAAACGTCTAGTTTATTTTTCACAAGTAGAACGAAACATTCCATTTTTTGACGATCAAAAACTTTAAAATTCAAACTCGCATACAAGGAAATACTACAATAAGTAGATGTGTGGAAACGCTTCTTCAACCTTGTCAAACAGAGAATTCTTTGGAACTTCCATCAGAAGTTCCCACATTTAATCAAGAACATTATCCTCCCTTGGGTGCTCCAAAATCTAGTGAACAACCGGAGCAATTAGAGGCTAGTGGCAACCCTGATTCCAGTTTGGACGGGGATAATGAGCAAAGTGACCTTCATACGCGTCAGCTGTTAGATACGACAAATCGTGACTGTGGGCAACCAACCGTGACTGATTTGATCTAACATTTGTACACTGCGTCAGATAGTGATTTGATTGATGGAAAGGTGTGACCGAATAATACAGTTTCGGAAAGGAGAAAAAGAGTGTGATAGTGGCGCTATTGATATGTTGAAAAATCAATAGCCAACGTCAGTGCTTCATGTAGAAGAGGAACAGTTACCTTTAACAGATGGGCAAAGTAATTCAACCTTCATCGGGTGAAACATTGGCAGCGGAATCGTCAGAACAAGAATGAGAGTCGTTAAGTAGCAAACGTGTAAAAAGTGGTAAAATTGATTACAAAGGTGTTGAAAGCCAAGTTTTTAGTAAAAAAATTGAAAGCTTCTAAACGGCCTAAAATCAAGGAACATAAAAATACAAGAACTAGATCCCAAATATTGGGCCAGACAGGTGTCGAATTGTTGCGGCAGTCCGTCTAAAGTAGTGACGACGGAAGTAAACCTTCTTAAAAGTTCGTGGATTTTGTTTTGTTGGCATTGGTACAGGTACGTATGTGTTTTTCTAATTTCAAGATTATCATTGGTGCAGCACTACTAAGAGGTTCAAAACGAACTTAATATTGTGGCTAATGGTGGGGTCGCTTAATACAACCTCATTGGGCATTAGTACCCTGAATGTCTGTCATGCATATAATGCTCAAAAGTTGACACCTTTATACAGTGTCTACATCAACGAACGATACATGTTGCTGTAAAACAAGAGTACTCCAGTTGTTATTGGCAAATTCCCTTTTATAACACTATCTATAACTATGACAGTAACTCTAACACCGGAACGGGTAGTGCGTTAAAACCTTGTTTATTTTAATGTTTTTTCTTCATCGTAGTGGAAGGATGATTTCTTTAACAATTAATAAATTGGCATTTATCTGTTATTATACACACACATGAGAAGATTACGTGACCAATATTTCAGTAAAGTTTTGGCACCAGAAATTCAAAAATTGTATAATTATAGTGTCATAATTCTTGGTGATATGAATGCAACTCGAAATTTAAAAGATAGTACAGCCGGATCGAATATTATTTTAACATTGCGTAAACTGGTACTAGATTTTCAGTTAGTTGATGTGTGTTAAACACAAACTGTTGCAGACATGGGAGCTCCTTATTATTACTCCCAGGTGCCGTCAAGGATCGACGAGATTTATATCGCGTCTCATACAGAGTGCCTTTCGTTTTCGGAACAAAAATTCTTGTTTATGAAAACTACTCAGTGATATTTTCATGTTTCACCTGTGTGGCGTTGCAATGAGTGTATAGTATTAAAATGGATTATGAAATATTAACTTCTAATATGTGGAATTATTATATTAGGCAATCCTGGTATACTACTAACGTTGGGGGTTGAAGTTCAAAAATAAAGTGAAATTTGAGACAATACGATTTTGAAAACAAGAAAATGAACAACTATGCTTAGCTCAACATTATTATGGAATATTAGGGCAATATAGTGAATTAGTGAAGCGAGATGTACAATACCTAACACATTTAAAAACATTCAAAGTAATATTAAGAGAAGGCATACACAACTATATAGTGGTATTTCTATAAAAGCAAAACTTAAACATGTGGGAATTATGCACACACAATCAATGAGAGAAAAAAATGCTAATCGCCAAATGATAAATTCTTTTATTAATAAAAATGGATGTATGGTAACTGGGAAAAAATATATTACTCTATCAGTATAAAGAATTTTACAAACGTCAATCGACACAATGTAATGAATTTATGATACCTCAGGTGGAGTGGCCACAATTAACAGATGCTCAACACAATATTTTAGCACAACCGTTTACGGAACAATTAATCTCCAAAGCGGTATTATGTATGAAGGTGGATACCTCCCAGGGATTGGATGGCTTGGACCCTCGCATTTATAATAAATTTAGGAACATTTTGTTACCCATGTTAACTACCTTATTTAATTAATTTTTACAGGCATGTTTGATCTGTATGGATTTTGCAGCTGCCATTGGGATCTTACTTCCAAAAAAGGATCCTTTCGTAAAGTAGATAATATATGTTAAATTTCTCTATTAAATACGGATTGTAAATTACTATCAAAAAAACTATTATGCTGCGTCTACTACCCTTCATGTCGAATTTACTAGAAAAAAGTCAAGGCGGGTTAGCTAATACAAAAGCAATTCATGTCCTGTTAGCCAATTTACGCGAATTGATACGAGCATATCAGCTACACGTAGTACCTAATTTCATGCTGTATTTGACATACTTTACGCGGGCATTCTCGTCCTTAAATATAGAATAGTTATTACATATACCAAAAAGTATCAACTTTCCCGGCAACATAATGCAATTATTAAATAATATGTGTCAAGTTCGAACTATTCGGTTACAAATAAACAAATTTTTAATGATAGAATTTAATATGGAAAGGGGATTTCATCAAGGGGGCACATTAACTCCATATTTGTTTAATATTGCGTTAATGCCCCTCGTATATGCTGTGAAAAAGGAATTCAATGGCATTCGTCTGAATTCTATTTATTTTAAAGCGATAGTATGCGTTGGTGCGTTGGTGATGCACTATGGATTGCGCGGGATATAAAAGAAATTCAACATATACTAGCAGTGTAAATACAATTAGCACAGGTGTCTAATATACGTACATATCAACCCGCATAAAACTCAAATATTATTGATGGACAAAACATTAGTTACGGAAGTACGTTCATTTGGAACGGTGAAGATTCTCTTAAGTATTTAGGAATATGGTGGGGACAGACTATTCCCCAAACTATCTCCTTGAATTCACAAACTCTTACCCAAAAGGTAACAGCGGGGGTTTATCAGTATAAAGATTGTTTTGATACATTGTTGGCTCGGGCAAGGTTTGTTAATGTGTATATCTTAAGCGAATGCACTTATGTATGACAATTGTTTACGTTAAATTAGAAGACGCATTCCATGATAGATATGAGGATAGGTTCACTTTTGTGGCATAATTATCGAGTAAAGAATCATAGGAAAATTTGTCAATTATCAAGGTGGAAGGTGGCGTTAATTTGAAGGAATTACGCATTCAGGGGGCGCATTATTAACACATCGGACCATACAATTATTGTGTGAGTTTCCAGAGTCTTTATCGACGCAAATATTAAATGAAGTGTGTCGGGGAACGGTCCTTCAATTACCTTTATATATTCAACAATGGAAACATTTAGTTCCCCATTTGAACAAAAGTCTTATAAACATGGCTTATGCACTAGCTTTGCAAATTCCGTTAGATCAATGGTCGGTTCAACAAATATATTTTATATTTAATAACTGGCTCCTTCACACTTACCAGCAATACAACGAACTAATCCAGGTAAACAATGGCCTATAATATGGTGAAGTTTTCAGTAGTCCCCAATTTACATTATTTGGCCTATCAAGTTACCGGTATATATAATATTTGGCTGACAAAAGAAGTTTTGTTTAAAAGAGGGTCAGGTTTAGAAGAACAGTGTTCTAAATGTGGTCAAGTAGATTTACTGATTCATCAAGTGCGGGGTTGCCAAGACAGTCACCCGATTTGGAGACAGTATTGTAAAATTATGAATCAGATTTTGAGAGAACAGTTTTCTAATTATCATATTGTAGATATTGTTTGTTTTCCACCCTTTCAGTGTTTCAAAAGGCAAAGAAAAGAATTATAATTTGGTTAACTATACAAACGTTAGATATTATTTTGCAACAGGATTATTAAACAGATCCAGGTTATTATGTGAAATTTCTAAGCGAACAAGTTGTTCATTTTCGTATTTAAAACATAATTAAATCGTTTGCTCATTATGATGGGGTATTATGTGTTTAAGAAAATAAGGATTGTTTTGTTTTTATAATTGATGTATATCGCTACTAATCACTGGTTGTTTGTTTAGCAGGTTATTATATATTTATCAATAAAAAATGGGTAGCCTGGGTTCGATTCCCCACAAGCTGATATTTTTTTATAAAACTTTATATATTTACGAATTTACAAATTTTACAAAATTCGCTAAGCATTGGTTAGGTTTGGTTAGAAATGTTAGGTTCGTTTTTTTATATAAAACACGATTCACTCGCTTGTTGCTTGTTTACCGCTAAGCTAACAGGTGTATATTTTCCTGTACCGATTAGTCAAATCATTTTCCCGTTCCAACGTGGTTCTCGCACATGAAGAATTATAGTCATTTTAATATTTAATATACACTTCGTATAGCAAGGTCACGCTGAGCTACAATCACCTCTCCCCTCGTGACTTGACAACCTTTGCCTGAACTGTTTACAGAGTACACCGTTATATTTGAGGAGAGCTAAGAGAGAATGAGAAAGTAAGAGGGGGGAACCTCACGTCCGTCTCCCCGCTGTAATATCTCAAACAGGAGCAGAGTGGTTCATTATTTTTATATAAATGTGATGTTTGGGTTTGAATTGCAAACGTAAAAAATAATCTAACTTGACTTTCTTAACATATTTTGCCGACCGAGGTAGTCGAGGGGATTAGTACGCTAGTCTATTGACTACAAGATCGCTGGTTCGAAACCCGCCTAGGGCATGGATGTTCGTGCATGTGATTTTAACTTAGAATATAAGTAGTTACGATAAATCAGTAATTATAATTATTTTCAGTAAAAAGGAATAAGCAATGTAAAAGGAATTAAAGCTTCCTTAGGGCGAAAAATATGTTTTAAAAAGTGGAGCAAGTGGGAGAGAGTTATCATCCGAGAAGTCCTAGGTTCGAGTGTTGTTTCCGAAAATATCATTTCCTTCCATATGTGCAAATGTTATGTAAATTGAATGTTATTGTTTTGTACATTTTTGCTTTACCATTTATATTATTCTTGCTTTATTTATTTAAAATCTGCTTATTTACATAGCACAATTGTTTGCTCACATCATGATCAGAAAACACGAAAATAAGAATAAAGAAATGGTTCCATTACACATTCAGAATTATTATTGATCACGTAAGTATAATGCAACCAACTGTTTATTCTTATTTTAATACTATTCCTGTTCTTTATCTGAATATACAATTATACCATGTAAATTAGTGGATTTTAAATAAATGAAGCAAAAACAATAATGCAAATGAAAAAAAAAACGTAGAAAACAATAACATTCACTTTACATGTCAAAAGCATATTGCGAAACATAACATTTACGATAAATCAGTAGTTATAATTATTTTCAGTAAAAAGGAATAAGCAATGTAAAAGGAATTAAAGCTTCCTTAATAGAGATGTAGAGGATAAAAAGTACAGAAAAATATTACGGAAACAGAACTCGAACCCATGACCTATCGCCTAGAAAGCAAACGCTCTCCCGCTTGCTCCACCAAAGCTACGTAAATGAGTGTTTACAGTAATACTTCTACTTCTCTCTGTACGTCAGATCTCGCTCGTTAATTACCATTTACGCCCTTCCTACTAGACGGCAGGCTCCAGAAAAAAAATGTAGAGGTTTTGTTATATACGAGATCGATATACAAAGTATGGCTACATTTTATATTATTGACATTTGGATATTTCGATATCAGTGAATGGGGACTTTGATCCATACGTGACAAATAGAACAAGTTATTCAAACATGGCGTAAGTCGTAGATGCTGCTTTGTTTATATCTTTAGGGTTCCGGGAATGGGTTTCTGACTTTCTATTCTGTTTTGATGGAGTTTTTTTTCAATGGTAACTGAGTCTAAACAGTATGACGCTGAAACTGAGCCAGAGGCATAGGTGCCTAAAAGCAAAAAAATCAATTTAATTCGGTAAGATTCTGGATTTCTAGTTCATGAAATTTTTCGGGCCTAGCTTTCTCCAGGAATATCTCCGAAAATTTTTAATAATGTTTTTCTTTGTGTTATTTTATTTTTTTCAACATACATTGTTTTACGTACATACTGGACGGTCCCGGGTTTGAGTCCCGGCAGGGATATGGATGTGGATTTTAATGGCTAAAGGGCGAATCTTGACGGGTCTAAGTCCAAAGTAACTAGACTGGTCCATATAAACATGAAGTTTACCAAAGTTTTTTTTTTCTAAAAATACATTAAAAACTAAATCAGGACGTCTGGTATCCTTACACTGCCGAGGCACTTATTGTTCCGCGCCACTATCTACTTAAAATCCTAAAAAAATTAAGAACTGTCAGTAATTTTTTTACTGAAAATAATCAAATTTGTTTCTTGACTAAGGTTTTGCAGCTGAGTATGGTTCATTATTCGTGTAGTAAAAGTGGCAATAATACTATCATAGTTATACTGCAAAGGTATTGTACATAGTACACTAATTATGCATGGTACTTGCCATTCTCATTCTTAAACAAACTTTTCGTGTTTTCGTGAATCAAGCGCTCCGGTACTACTGTTTCTCCCACTACACCACTAATGGGATTTATAGTTTCTGGTAAAGTGGACTTCGAACCATTCCTTTCAATGGACCTCAGAGAGAATTGAACCCGTGACCAAGTGCACGGAAAGCGAGTGCGCTAACATCTCGGCCACTTGCAGTCAGTTTTTAATGTTAGATAAGTATTTTAAAAAATGTATACCTTTATACACGTGCGTAAGACGTATACAAACAAGTAGAGTAGTTAACATTATACAGCTCAGAACCTTATTTTATGAATTGTCTTAGATTGAAATAACTGGTGGGGAGGGAACATTATAACATCAGAGTAATTTAAATAAGAGATTATGAAGTGATGAATCCGACATCCCTTCCCATATACTATGTTTGGAAATAAAAGCGCTCTGACATCTGTAAAAGATTGGAAAGAACTTAGCCAATTACACACAATTGTAGAGAGCTTCTTTCCGATTTAGGGAATGTGAAAAACCCATTTCTCTAAATATGTGACAATGAAATCTGTCCGCAAATATTTCTTTATTATGATTCATCACTTTTCTCTTCCATTTCGTCTCTTCTTTGTTATGTTCTCAACTTGAAAGCAGCCAGTATTTTTGTTGGAAATATGGTTTATATGCAGGTATGTATTCTGCCATAGCAATTATTTGTAATAAGATTGATCATATATGAATCGGCAGTTTGGAGAAGGCAATAAACGCCAATAATGTGAAAATCTACTTTATGCCGGATTTGATATCCGGAAGAGATGGCGCATCTATACAATACACAAAGAAAGCAAAAAAAAAAAACATTAGTAAAACCTTCAAAAATAGGTGCGAAATAGAGATGGGCTAAACTAGCGTAACAGCTATTTTTCACTGCTACATGGGATAAATTGCTATGACTGCTACAACCGATGAAAAATAGCAGTTACTGGCTTAGCTGCTATTTTTCTCCGATACTTGTTAATGGTAAAACACATTGTTTCCTGTTT
>JAGDQP010011413.1:0-29790 GCA_022664845.1 Lepisma saccharinum
AGATTTTGAAAAGAGAAAAAATAATTTAAAATGTTTAACTAGAAAAACTTATCAATTTAAACCAACATCATAAATTGACTTATTGCATTATTTCTGTCACGAACATCTAATTGACGCCACCATTAAGAGATAGAGTTCGTGTTGCCTACATTGTGCTATTTTGTATATACTTTCTTATGTAAGCGTCTCAGAGTTAGAAAGCAATCACGTGGTTCGGCAGAACACTAAGAGATGGCAGCACAACGCTAACAGATGTTGAAGGGAAATCAATGCGATTTTGATAATTAAAATACGAGGGTTGCCTTTTAAGTTTTTACAAAAAGTGAAACATAAACGAACAAGTTCCAAACAAAGTGTTTTATTGCTTTTCAAAATATTCTCCCTTAAGGTCTATACATTTTTGCATACGTTCAAACCAATTCTGGAAACATTTTTTTCACTGTGAATCTGATATTTCAGAAACATGGTTTTGAAAGTCTTCAACAGCTTCTTGAGGTGATGAAAATCGCTTTCCGCGCATCTTTTGTTTGACAGTAGGGAACAAGAAAAAGTCATTAGGCGATAAATCGGGTGAATACGGGCAATGAGACATTAATTCGATGTTTTTCTCCTTCAAATATTCAGTTGTTTGACGTGCTTTATGGGTGCTGGCATTGTCGTGATGAAGAATGATGCGGCGTTTTTTGTTCTTTTTCCTTATTTCATCGAAGACCGTTGGCAAACAAATTGTTGTATACCATTCGGCATTAACAGTTCTTCGATCCTCTAATGGAATGGTTGCGACGTGTCCAGTACAACCGAAGAAACAAGCGATCATTTTCTTGGAAGTGCTCCGTGAACGAACAACTTTAGTGGGATTGGGTTCATCGTTAAACGCCCAAACAGTAGACTGTTGTTTGCTTTCAGGTTCATACGAATAATGTTGTATACGGATTTTGAACGTCCTCGGTCGAATTTTTTCAACATTTCCTGACACCAATCAACATTTGTTCATGCAAAATCGATTGTATTGCAGTCTGCGATATCCTAAGAGACGCCTCTAACTGTCTGTAAGTCACATGCCGATCTTCTTTAATCATGTTGCGCACAGCATCGATGTTTCTAGGAATGACAACCGATTTTGGCCGACCTTCTCGACATTCATCACTGACGGACGCACGACCGTGACGAAATTCTGCAAACCAATTGTAAACAGTCTTCTCTGATGGTGCTTCATTACCAAAAGTTGCACGAAGCGATTCTATGCATTGTTGTTGAGTAAGGCCTTTTTTAAAATCATAAAAAATCATCCAACGTAAGCCTTCACGGGTGATTTCCATTTTTGCACAAACTTGCTTCTTTTAAACGTTCACTATCAACAACTTACTCAGTCAATTTCTAAATTGCCACTGGCTTCACAATAACAAACGTCAATGTTCACAAAAACAGTGGTGCCACAACTCATTAACGCCACCTATTGTTCGATTGTAAAAACTTAAAAGGCAACCTACGTACTAAACATATTTCTGTAAAGTGCATAAAATTTTGAAATTACGTATAATGAAAATAATACTGGCTTTTCCAACCTACGTCAATGAATTAGTAAAATGTCGAAATATTTAAAAGAATAACAAGGGAGATTTTTAAGCAGAAAGAAAGAAAATGTAAAGTTCTTTGAAAATATGGAAATGTATGTGCAGTTGTCGAGCATCAAATCAGGGCCACCCGACTTGGAAAAGTGGCGTGCGTTTTGCGACCGTGCATTTTCGGCGAAAATACAGGTGAGCGTGCGTTTTGCGACCCGGAATACTGATGCAAAGGGAAATGCCAATGTTGAACCTAGTATCACTAATAACTAGATTGATATTTTGTTATTTTTAAATATATGGAAGAAACTTGTTGCATATTTCTGGTTAGGTCAAATTAGGTTAGGTTATTAGTTTCATTTTAGGAGCTAGCCACTAGAATTTAAGAGACATTTTGGCTAAAGGTAAAGATATCCCCTGTCCGATGCGTACTCGTGGTTAAAGGCACATGGGGCATGTGAAGGTAGGGCTCCGAATATTCTCGATCCACGGCATGAAGTAAGGCTGGGTGGTTAGTCTAATTGATTTGATTTGTTGAATAATCACTCACTAGACTAAGTCCCATTAACAAGTGACAGTGACAATCGGTATTGTGAACCAATATTGGTTTGCCATTGACTTCCATAGAAAAGGATGAAGTACGAAAGACGGCGAAAGGAAAGATGACGCAACGTGGCTCCGAAAATTTATGCCCCTACCCGGAATCGAACCCGGGCCCCTTGATTACAAGGCAGTGAGCATTACTATTCACTCACAAGGGACATTACCACCCAAGGTGCCCAGAAATAACAAAAACACTTTGGCAGTCACTTTCAGAGGTGGAAACGTGCGAGAAAAGCCTTTAGCGTCCTGGCCGAGATTTAAACGCAGGCCCCGCGATTCGCAGTCAGACGTGCTGAGCTACGGCGACTCCTAATTTAATTTGGGAAATATTAGAAATCCTTTTCACTTTCACATACATATTGATGTAGTAAACCAACTTCACACAGAAAGTAATATAAATCCATGCACTGATACGAATTCAAGCCGAGCAGGCGGCAGAGAGAGAAAGCGGGTTATTTAAAATCAGGTAATATTTTTCCCGTTTTTCCTTCTGTCCGTGATTGTTCTCCTTATTTGGTGTTTTCTGCGTTAATTGTTCCTTCTACATGAGATACTATTGCTTCTTGTCAGGGAATTTTTGAAAGCTGTTTGTCAGAATGGAAACTGATACCTTAGGTTAGCTTTGCGGGACCTCAGACTACCAAGAGACAGAGCGATTTTGCTGAATACACAGTTAAGATGTGATATCGTTAATGAACTTAACTGGTTAAGATCTCACTGACTCTATAATAGCTAGATTGATAGTGAAGCGCACGATTCACATTCCAGGGATCGCAAACCGCACGATACTCTGTATAGTCGCAACTGCCGGTCACCGACACAAGTGAATCGCTTAATCAATGAAGCACATCAATGGTGGTCGGTGACGTAACAGCAATGCCGTCTCAGAACTCTTTATTCGCTTGACAAGCATGACTCTTCAGATTCTAAGAAGCCATTTTTACGTATAGGTTACGGCGAGTGAGGTTACGGCGAAAAAATATCTGCCTTGGCAACTGAGCTTTCCCGAGGGGCTCCAAATAATGGAAAATTAGATTTTCGGCCAACAGTAGCAGAGTGAGTTCACGATATTATCGTGAATGGGCATCAATCAAGTTGACTTGCTCCCGGCCTCAGATTAACTTACGCCTCCACTGATCTATGGAGCTCTGCAATAGTTGGGAACTGATAGTAGGTTTACAGTTTATTTGGAGTTCGAGCGTTGGCATTATATCTTTTTAAACTACGTATTTGTTGCTGAAAGAAAATGAAAAGTATGTTTCCAGATTCAGCAAAATAGATAAATAACAGCTCTTTGCCTGGATCTGGTAAAATATTTTCGCGAACCTGCCATTGAAAATCGCTTGCTTAAGACAGGCACATATCTAGAAGATGGTTTCACGCTGAACCAACGCCTTCACAATAAGGACCCGAGGTCTGTATGTGTGTGAAATTTACATAAAATGCATATAATTTTGCCCAAAATTATATTAATATTACTAAAAATATCCGAATTTCGTGGGAGGGAGTCCGGAACCACCCACCACCCCTAAATAATCCCTGGCTTAAGTCGTTCGAAAATGCATCTACATGGACACATTTCTCAACATGTCAAATGTTTGTGAACCGTTGCCCTAAACTAATAGGCTAGATTGCCATCACCCTGCATTCTAGAAATGTATATGAAATGAGTTTTATTTTATTACGTTCCAAGAAGACTCTCTCTTTTAACCCAATGTTTTGAAAAACGGTTTTCGCAAATCTGACAAGATAAAATATATACTGTTTTTTTATTATAAGTTATTTAAAATTAAAACAATTTGTTAATATATTCCCTGATTACACACTTCAATTTAAAATATCGGTAGAAATAATTAGACAAATCATGTAGTTCATGTAGTTCATTCAATTACTAATAGAGGGCAGTGATTATCATTAGTAAATTAGATGTTTTCTAACTTCTTGAAAAAGTATCTCATTTGACATTTATTTATAACAGTTGGGGTTTACGGAACGGAAATTGAGTTACATTATTTAAAGAAATATGGTAATTTATTTTTAATACAATTGAACCTCATCTACGTTGTAAATAATTATGTCCTCATTAAATTAATCAAGTATTTAATTTGTTAGCAAAGCCTAGAATTAAAAATTCCCCTTGGGTTACAAAATAATTCCCTTGCGGGGGGAAAAATAAAGGAACTAACAACTTGCTGGGATTTTTGAACTTAGAATTTCTTCGACGCAAAATTTAATTTTATTGTATATTACCCTTGTTTGGCTATATATCAGGACAATATTTTTCACACAAATACGTTACGCAATTCTGCTTATCACTGCAAGTCAGTGAATTTATACGACGCTTCAATATATTTATTTTTGAGAGAAGAAATCTCAGCTATAGACATGCGACAATCTTTATGTCCATAGCTGTACCGTGAGGATGAGAACGATAACTTACCTGAACACTACCGTTAGTCAGAAAAATAGTCTCCAACCACTTGCCAACCAATTGTTGAATCCCCCACTGTAAGAAGTCACCGGTTTTGGAGGCAAACAAAAAGGGTCATTCATTGTTCGTCGCACTTCATCCTCATTAAGCAGTGTTTTTCCAGAAAGGTGGTTTTGATGACTTCGAAAGATACAGTATCCTGTTGGTGCAAGATACTCCGGGTGGGGGAGTTTCTCGAAGCAATCCTTGATCTTATGTTAGCACAAGTCCTTCTTGCCGTGTGTGGGCTCGTGTTATCACCGCAGATGAGCACACCGTTACGAATAACCAGAGCAGGACGTTTAGTCTGTAGCCGTTCAAGCTGCAGATAGCAGACAGTTGCGTTGATGGTCTGCTTACGTGACAAGAGCTCAAAATGGATTATCCCACGGATATCCCACAAACACCCAACAACACTTTGCAGGGTTGAAGGTCGTGTTTTGGCACAGTTCCTGCAACTCTCCCCCTTTAGATTCCCACTGCCGTTTGCGTGTAATGGTAGAGGACCCATTTTTCATCCCCTGTCACCATTCTGTCCAAAAATGGCTCACATCTGTGACAAGTGAACAGAAAACTGTAGATTCAGCTCACTGCTGCTTCTGCTGAGGCATTAACATATGCGGTACACATTTTCCGAGTTTCGACACGTATTCAAGGTCCTGCAGATGAAGATGAACAGTCTAATGGATGGCATGGAGTTCGCTGGCCAGTTCTTCAACAGTTTTCATTGGATTTGCCTCCACCGTTCTTCGCAGGGCAACTTAGTCCATTTGCACTGGCCTTCCTCGTGGCTTATCGGCGAGACTGGTGTCCGTAGTCCGAAACCTCTGGAAGCACCTCTGGAAGTTTCGCGCATGCATATCTCCCTGACCACATACGGAATTGATGTGCCGATACGCTGGCTGGATGTTCCTGGTGAAATTCATACAGCATGACATGCTCTGTGTGGTCCTCCGACACTGCCATAATCAAACACAAGCCACACTTCATAAACGTGGAGTAGACTGTTCTCCCACACAATGTTGCACAAGCAAATGCCCTATATGATTCAAATATGGCAATTGCCGTCTACTTCACTATTCGCGCGTGAGATGGCGTCATTTCAGAGATCATCACACATACGACATTACTTATGGGATAACCCAGTACTTTGTCTTAATACTTATTTTTTTAAAAAAAGTTAATTTGTGCAAGTGAAAGATGTTTCCATAATCACTCATATTGTGAAAATAAGTATTTATCTTTCGACAGATTACATATGATCAAGCACTGGATTTATTGTTTGAGTGACTTAAAAAAGTTAACCGAGGCAAAGAAGAAAAGACGTCAGAAAAGCAATAAAAAGTGAATTCAATGATAAAGGAATACTACAGAAGGGTGCTCGTTGCAATTTCAGCATTCGTACTTGTCTCTAACTTACTAACAGGCAAGGCTAAGACAACACTATATGCGGATGACACTAATGTGATAATAAAGGAAAGTAATTATGATAAGGTTAGAGAAGACATAATTGAAACTATGTCAAAATTTAATAACTGAATTGCTATCAATTAACTTGCATTAAATGCCGAAAAGACACAATTAATCAATTTTCACCATTCGCGAAACAAACATATGCAACCGACGACACTTAAAATTGAATCCAAGGAAGTTGATTATGTGAAATCTACATAGTTTTTAGGAATTTTCATCCATGAAAACTTATTGTTGGGATATGAAATGAACATATTGAATTAATTCAAAGTCTATGATCAAAATTTTATATTTTTACACATACGACGGAAAGAAAGAACAAATGAAGATACATTACCTTTTTCTGTAATAATTAACTTTATGATGTGTGATGTCGGAAGTATCATTGGAAGATAGAATTTTGTTGTCAAATAGGTGAACCGTAATGTACTCTTCAAATATATTTAATTAGCTAAGTTTTGGGAATTCGAAGCACTGTTCCTATTCTATATGATAAGAATATTGGAAGATATTTCTTAAGTAGATTATAGGTAATATTCAATTATGCTTTGGAAAACAATGAATTGCTATAATGTCAGATTGTTATGGGACTATGTTGACATTGTTTAAATATATGATTGCAGTTCAGAGAAAACATACGGATGGATTTAGCAATAAAGTACACATTCAATTGAAATATTAATATTTGTGTTCAATGATGCTTAAATCATTTCTAAAGCAGAACCGTTGGTTGAACACAGTTTAGTGTGTACAAGATCCTGGCAGAAAGTTCGCTTAACGCAAACTGGTCGTCAGACTAGGTTAGCTCTATTTAGTACCCACTATAAATTATTTATATCGGCCTACTTCAGGAAATTATAAACACAAAAAAATATATTACTTATCCTGGGATGAACATCTAGCAGAACTTAGCAAAAAACTTAACCGTGTTCTGTATGCAATCAAGGTACTTAGGAATGTACTAAATGAATCAACCTTGTAAACTATTTATTTTAGCTTATTTCAGTCACATCTAGCGTACGGGATTATATTTTGGGGTAACGCATACAAAATTCAAAAGCAGGTTATTAGAATCATGGCACATGCTAAGCCAAAAAGAACACTGTCAGCATATCTTTCAAAGATTCAATATACTTCCATTACCCTGCCTGTATATTCTTACCGTAATTTACTCGCATTTGTTAAAAAGCGCCTTGAAGTTATACTTAATTGTGTAGGAGACCATCACAATTATTGAACTAGAAATAAACAGAACTTCTCAATAGTGGAAAATCTGACTACCCTGTATGAAAAGGGAAGCAAATACAGTGGTATTATTCTATATAATAAACTTCCTAAACACATAAAGAATCAAAATCCAGGAAGTTTATTCAAAAAAGAACTACATTTTTTTATATCTAACTGCTTCTATACACTCAAAGAATACATGGACTCAAAGATCTTTGTGAATACTACATTAAAAAGTGTAGGTACCAAAGGGTTGTATCAAGCAACATGACAGTGAGGTAACACAGATATGGATTGCATAATGAATATTAGTTATGTGTTATGATATACATATCGACGTGTCCACTCAGAATTTACTGTGCACGGTGATTAGATACGAATAAATGTAGATAATCAGATAAACAACACTTTTCAATGTAAAATACTTTATATATGTTATAACTTATGTCTTGTATTTTAGTTTCCTTCCTGTTTTGTAAGTTTTTAGTTTTTCTATAGTTTTATGTTCATTCTTAAGTAGTATGTATATTCCTATAATATGATATAATGAATATGATTTTCATGTAATAACATTGTAACTGACTTGTTCTATACCACAATACATGTTTATATGCTCCATGGTCAACGAACGCAATAAATCAATATCAAAGGATATACTTTTGGGTAATGGGAGGACCGGAAGAGAAATTTTAATGTGCAAGAGGAAAATAACAGACTTGCACACATGGGGTGAAATGGAGGAGGAATGAGAGTTAACTGTGAAATTGCCTTTTCGCGGGTTCCACGTATTTGTTATCATCAAAGTGTTCTTGACTTTATCTACTCAACATTCCTACTTTTCCACATCCGCAATATCCACAAATTGTTCGATTTTGATAAGTTTGAACCAGCGACCGCTTGTTTGTAATATACTCAGATTTTCTGTTTTATGTGGAATATTTGTTGGGGTATATGTGAGATAGACAGCCTTTTCCTTGTCGTTTAGAAGTAGTTTACGGCAGAACCAATCAGTGCAAAAACACTGAACTTGCTCAAACTGTTAAGAATGGGCAGAATAGTTTAAGAATGGTTGATTCACAAACGACACATCTCTAGTCAGAAATATCTCAAATAATATTGAACGAACCGGAACGGTCTGTAGTCATTTCTTACGAGACGGAACAAGAAGGTTCCAGATATTCACGAACCGAAATTGGAATAGAGGGAAGGTTTGTCCTATATTCAAATCTGGAAGTCAAAGTGAAATTTCCAATTGTAGACCTATTTCCTTTATTAGCTTTCCTGCTAAAGTCTTTGAACATTTACTGTATAATAAAATATTCAACCGTATTTATCTTCATTTCAATATGGATTTATACCAGGGAGATCAACTACGTCTAATTTGGTCTGTTATACTCAAGATGTAACGGATGCAATAGCTAAAGGTTAAACGGTTGAATCTGTATATTTTGACTTTGCCAAAGCGGTCTACAAGATTGATCACTGTATATTAATCAATAAGTTGTCTAGTTTTGGGTTATCTAATAATTTACTTAAACTTATCTTATCGTATTTATCTGATAGAGAGTACTATGTTGTCTATAAGCATGAGAATTCATTTGTCTATAATTCTAACTCAGGAGTGCCTCAGGGGTCGAAATTAGGACCTTTTCTCTTATTAATTTATATTAATTACTTGCCTGATGCACTTAAATATACTAATTGTTTAATGTTCGCTGATGACCTTAAGATATATAAAGCAATAGACAATGAGTACAATAAAATACTATTACAAAAATATATCGATAATTGCTTTACTTGGAGTGTATTCAATAATCTACCTTTTAACCCATTAGTGCATGTGATCCGAAAACTCGGATCACGTGTTTCAAGTCTTGCAATTAAACATGATACCAAAAAGAACATGCTTATCGTGCATAATATTCTTCATTGATCTCTTGTCAATCTCAGAATGACGTTAATGTTCATACTGCTGGCAACGTTGTTTTGACATCGCACGTTAGAGAATATGACGTCAAGCAGTAAGGAGAGTTCTCGACTTGGGTAAATATAATTTTTATTTACAATTTATTATTTGGACATTTATATATCTGTACGTTTTAGCGTAGTTGTAAAGTTCTAGTCTTTGTGTTTGCTTGTAAGTTTGGCAGAAAATTGTTTTCTTTGGGAAGCTACGTCGATTTATTTTTCGTAATCCGAAAAATCGGATCACATGCCCTCCAGTCATGTTATACATGTACTTTATTACCCACTACAACAACTGATTTCTGTGTTCAGCTGTTATTTTCTAATGAGTGAATTCGTCGTTTTCAGTCTCACGGTCGCCGAGATAATCGAATTCCTAGAAAATGATCAGGAAACTGACATACCAAATGTTGAAAATCTGCTCTACGTCACGCCGCCTGAAGAGGGAACTGAAACGGATGTTGATAGCGACAAATCTGATTATGAACATGAGGGCAACATGAATCATCTTGGATGGGGACTTCTTCGTAGTGAGTGCGAGTTACAGAAAACATTTTCGAAAGAAGAAACGGGGAAAGAATTGAACCGATCTCCTACGTCGTGCCAGTTGTATGAGGTTCCAGTAGCTGGCTGTTTAAGGGAAGGATTGTCATACCACATTGATGAACCTGAGTCAGCAGCAAAAGAAGAGCAGTCTCATAAAAAGAAGAAAATCTCCACTGCAGGCAATCCTAACTCGAAGTGGCGCAGATACGTTTACGCCACAGTTGAATGTACAGAAACCTGTCAGACTCCACTTGAGTTTTTTCAGCTTCTATACTCTCAAGATCTCGTCCATAAAATAGTAGAAGAAAGTAATAGGTATGCTTCTCAAAAGAATTTCGAGCTGAATCTTACCGAGGATGAGTTTTGGAAATTTATCGGTGGAATGCTACTTTCGGGATATGCAAAGTATCCAAATAAACGTATGTATTGGTCCAAAACTGTTAGCAAACAGTATACGGTGCAATAGATTCGAAAATGTATTGCATTATTTGCATTATAATGATAACAAAAAGCTTGACGGAAATGATCGACTCTCCAAACTTAGGCCTGTTATTGATATGTTGAACGAAAATTTCAGGTTGCATGGTGGCCTTGAGGAACGTTTATCAATAGATGAAAGCATGATACCGTAGTATGGAAAGCATTATGCCAAGCAATAGATAAAGGGAAAACCAATCAGATTTGGGTAGAAGAATTGGGCAGTTTGCTTCTCATCTGGCTATATTATATCGTTCAAAATTTATACAGGTAAGGAGGAAAACACGGAGAAATTATTCGGCCTTGGGGGGAGAGACATTTATATCGTTGATCAAAGCAGCAAGAATTCCACCACATAAAGGTTTCAAGCTCTATTTCGATAACTATTTTACATCTGTGAAGCTCTTGAGATTTCTAGCTGCTGAAGGTTAATGTGCCACGGGAACAACACAAGAAATCCGAACAGAGAAATGTCCGTTGTCAAAACCAAAAGATATGATGAAACTGGCGCGTGGAAGTAGTGATTTCCGATCTTCTTCAGATGTTCTAGTCATGAGATGGAAAGACAACAATGTAACGATTGCAACGAATCGAGAACACAACGAAATAGGAACTTGCTACAGGTGGTCAAAAGAGAAGAAAGGTAAGATTACAGTTCCACAGCCTCGGGTTTTCAAATCATATAACAAAGGAATGGGCTGAGTAGACCTAATTGATGGAATGATTGCAAGTTACAGAACCATAATTCGCCAGAGAAAGTGGTATTGGCCCAGTTTTGCGTATTTGTTAGACGTTTCTGTAGTGAATGCCTGGTTGATCATGCGTAAAGTGATGCCAAAATATAATATGTCAGACAGCCTTCTACAATTTCGTAGAGATCTATGCCTGAGTTTACTCAAATGCTACGGGACACAGTCAAGAAGGGGAACACAGCCTGCTGGTTTAAGGCTGAGCATCCGCTTTGATGGAAGAAACCACTGGATATTATCTGTAAAAACGGAAAATCTGTGTCGCCACTGCAGAGGAAAATCAAAATTCATTTGTGAAAAGTGTGATGATGGATTCTTTCCGAAGTGCTTCAAAGAATACCATTGCTATTGACTATGAAGGTATTTCTGTATTGTAACCTCAATGAAGGAAAAACAGGACTAACATAAGACATTGAAAAAATATTTTGTATATTATATATCGATAACTAGATGTACCTAAAAAATAAAATTCTTTCAGGATACGAGTAATTAATATAGTTAATAAAAGTGTACAATGTGCATGTGATCCGATTTTTCGGATGGCGTCTCCCCAGTGCTCGAATATGAATTTTAGCTCAAAATTGCTGAAATACACTAAGTTTAGGTTTACTCAGTATAAACCCATTAAATGTTTACAAAAAATCAGCCTGGGAAACTTCATGCACTAATGGGTCTGAATAAGTGCTTTACTATAATCTATTCTAGAAAGGAATGTACAATTATACAATAAATGGAAACAATTTAATAAGGAAAAACGAAATTAAAGACTTAGGAATCATTTTTGATAAAAACAAATCTTTTTTATCTCATCAAAAATATATAATAAATGAAGCACATAAACTTTTGGGTTTCACAATAAGAAATACAAAAGAGTTTAATAGTATCGATGCTACAATCTTAATGTTCAATGCATTGGTAAGGAGCAAACTTGAATACAATAATGTTGTATGGTTTCCCAATTATAAATCACATATAAAAAGTATTGAAAGGGTTCAAAGCAAATTCTTGAAGTATTTGTTTTATAAAAAATATATATCAGCATATAAGGAAAGAATATCTTACAAAACTTTACAGGATGTGTTCGACATTTCTAATTTAAACAGCAGGAAGTTTTTGTTTATGCAGACGTTTTGTATAAGTTAATAAATTTTAGAGTCTATTGTCCACGTTTGCTTCAAGATTTAAACTTTAATGTAAAAAGAAATAAATCTTAGGAAGAGACAAGCGTTTTATAGTAGTCTCAGAAGCTAAACCAACTTTTCCGTCGATTATCACAGAAGTCTAGCTCACGGTTTCTTACTACTTGAAAAATTATGAGAGATGTACATTTCGTTCATCTTCACTATTTTCTGTAATGTGGCGGTATCAACCTAATATTCAGTAATTTATAAGAGTAATTATTATTATTATTTGCTGCAGTGCACTGAACACTTCCAAGGCAGCAGTGTGAATTTTACTAACGAAGAATTTCTCTCTCTCTCTCTCTCTCTCACACACACACACACCTACCCCCCCCCACACACACTTTGTATTTATGGATCGTTTTAGTAACCAAGAACCTCATCCCATCTCCCTTTCATTAAGTTTTTGTTTTGTGCCTTCAAATTTTATGAAGTTGATTCCCAGTTGGGACTCAAACTCGGAACTCTAAAGGCTGATTTACATGCATGTTTGCGTTGCTTGCTTTGCTTGCAATTAGATTAGAGTAAGGGCTGATTTGCATGCAAGCTTGTGTTGCGTGGAATTTGGGTGAGTAGCTAACTGAAGCACTTGTTTTATTACGTAGTACGTAGAACACACAATAAAACACGTGTTTCAATTTGCTACTCACTCAAATCGTGAGTAAAGAAAGCAACGCAAGCTTTCATGAAAATCAGCCGTAACTCTATCTCATGTGCTGACATTTGTGACCATTTGACACTGCGGTTGTTTATTACCCTATACTGCACTGTTTACATGATTAATCATTGTCATTCAGGGTTGCAATGACATTCTCTCTCATTGATAACAAATAAATAATTCGTGGAATGTATGCCAGTTTGGAGAATAGCTCTAACTCCTATTGGTTATACCATATACCACTACGCATTAAAAAAAATATAACTCTGCAAATGGAATCTATTTAAGATATCGACTTGGCGCAAACGAATAATTGTTACCTGCTGGAAAGTCGCCAAGATCTTGAACCTTTCGGCCTATCTTTACTTCACAGAATTTCTGGGATCCCTTAGTTCCTTTGGGGAATCCTTTGCGCAGCCATCACACAATTTCGAAATATGCATTTTTGGATAGAACAGGTTGGAAGTCTATGACGGTACCTTGACCCCACTGTTTTACTGTTAATAGTATTGCAAATGTTAAGCTCTAAAGTTCATTTTCCCACGCATTTGGCAGCCTGTAGCTCCGAAACTAAGCGGAATTCGACAAATTACAAAGACACATTTTCTCTAATTTAATGAGAACTTTTTGTTCCCAGGGTTTTGACAATGAATTTTTGTCCACCCAGTATATATATATATATATATATATATATAGATATATATATATATATATATATATATATATATACGCAAATACTTCAGGAGATTATTCGTCACACCAAAACATGGGTCCGATTTCACCTCGTTTTGGGGATACAGCGTTTCAAACTTGGAACCTAAAAAGGGCGCCTTCCAATGAGAAGAATATGAATAATTCTCAAAAGACCAGAAATTTCGCATTGAATGATAATTTCATTTGCGGACATTAATTTCTATCAACATGGTGGATATCAAGATTGAAAATACTTTGTCACTGGGCTGTCAGTGTTGCCAATATCTAAACATTTCAAATGGCACTACGTCATGTTATTAGGTATTTGGAATCCTCTAGTAATAATATACAATACACGTAAAGCACACACTGCAGTGTTGCAAACTATGGAAGAAATATTCCAGGAATTATATCCGTTTTGTATGAAATCGCGATAATCGTCTGATCCGTAGTTTGCAACACTGCACTATGTGCTTTACAGGTGTTGTTTATCATCGCGAGGCGATGCCAAATACCTAATAACACGACGTAGTTCTATTTGAAAGTTTTACATATTATATCGGGTTGGCAACACTGACCGTGTTTTCACTCTTGATATCCAAGAATCACTTTGATAGAAACAAATTTCTGCAATCGAAATTTTCATTCAATGCGTCGTTTCTGCTTACTAGAGATTTATTCATTTTCTTCCCATTATTAGGCGTGGACTTTAGGCTCCAAGCTGGAAACACTGTATCTCCAAAACGAAGCGTAATCGGACCCATGTTTATAGGAACTTTTATTCTTATTTTGGTGTGACAAATCATCTCCCGAAGTCTAAATAAAGAGAAACCGATAATAAAGTATAATGGGAAATTTTAACAACAAAATGAAATATAATTCTTTGACTATCATTATGAATATTAGTCAATTTCTTTTCTCTTCATTACTCACTTACTCTATGGCTTACAGAACTCGCAAGTTCATCGCCGCAGTAACAAACGTTCTCCATAGAATTCTATCCTGAGCCAGATCAAGCCAGTATTCATCAAAAACAGATACTTCTCGAAGATCCTTTCTAATATTTTTCTCGTCTTGGTCTTCCCAGCGGTCTGCTTCCCTTCGGCTTACCAACTACGACGGAATATAATCTTCGTTTCTCCGCCATCCGAGCTACATGGCCTGCCCAACTTAGTCATCGCGATTGCATTATTCTTACATCATCGGGTGAGTCGCATAGTCTGTGAAGTTCTTCATTATGCAGTCTCCTCCATTCCCCAGTCATCTCGTCCCATTCGGCCAGTATATCCTTCTCAAACCCTTATTTTCAATACACGTAATTTATGCGTCATCTGCTAGGGTCGTACTCCAACTTTCTCAACCGTAAAGTATTACCGGCAGAATAACCGTTCTGTATATTTTCAATTTCAATTTCCTTTATATTAATCGCGAGGTTAGGAGTTTCTGGTCTGAGTAGAAATATGCGTTCCCCAATGCTGAGAAACATTTTATCTCTTCCATAACTTCGTTCTTGCTTACTACATATGCTCCCAATTATTTAAAATCGTTTACTTTCTCTATATTTTCATTCTCAATTATTTCCTTCACTCTCAGTGTTTGGGCTTGTTATAATGTATTTTGTTTTATTTGTTTCCCTGCAGACCTAACTCATCGCAAGCTTCAACTAGGACATCGGTGTTACTGCATCGTCCAGTATTAAATCTTCATCATCCGCGTATACACCTAATTGACTCAAGGCATTCAATGTTAGTCCCTTTTTGTCCTCTTTGATTTTCTGAATCGCATATTCTAACACAAAGTTAAACATAAATGGTGACAAGGCATCACCTTGTTTCAATCCGTTGCAAATCTCGAAACTATTTGACATTATTATTATCTATCCGTACTCTGGTTTTGGGGCGTTGAGACACATTCTCACTAGTTGAACAAGTTTCTTCGGAATTCCAAATTGTACCAGGATATTGTATAACATTTCCCTTTTGATGGAGCCATATGCTTTCTTAAAGCCATGAACAACTGGTGAACAATCCCGTTGTATTCCCATTTCTTATCTAAGAATTTTCTCAAGGCGAAAATGTGGACAACGTAGATCTATTTCTTCTAAATCCACATTGGTGATCTCCAATTATTTCATCTACGTATACGCTCAGGCGAGTTAACAGGATATTACTCAGAACTTTGTAACATGTTGAGAGGAATAAGATTCCGCGGTAATTATTGCAGTTCGATTTATCGCCTCTTTTCTAAATCGGAACTATTATTGATGTTTTTCATTCTTTTGGAAGCTCCTCCATTCTTAATTGGTCTGGAATATTGTTTATTCATGGTGATTTGAAATTTTTCAACTTCTTTACTTTCGACCTCGATGTTCTTAGCTTCGGGTATCCACGCTTCTGCTGTATAGATTTTAAACTCTATCTGTTTATTCTCCGTTGTGTACATGAAGAATTTTGACGAAATAATTTTTCCACACATCGACAGTTTTAGTTAAATCTGCTTGAAGATCTCCGCGTTCATTTCTAATCATCACTAATCTAGGCTGGTAACCTTTCCTTAACAAGTTTACCCCTTTGTACAGACATCGTATGTTTTTGTCTTTCGTTTTCCTCTATGTCTTGAATCTTCTACATCAGATATCTTGGTTTTTGTTTCTAAACACCCGTGTGGCATTGCGTTTTGCGTAACTATGGTAGTTAGTATTTGCTTCGCTTTTATTACTTAGCCATCGTTGCCTTCCTTGTTTCCGTTCCTCATGAAGTTTAAGGCATTCATAATCAAACCAAGCTTTGTTTTCTGCTGTTTCTTGTCACCTAAACGTTCCTTCGCTGCGTCCTTCACTGTATCACGAATTGTCTCCCACATCTTACTTTTATCAATTTCATTGTTAATGTCATCTTAATTACTATTAGAGTCTCCTAAGATTTTGAATCTATTTGAGATTTCCAGTTGGTAATCTGCTTTTATGCTTGGATTATTTAATCGTGTAACTTCCAATTTAAGTTGTTTCGGTTCTTTGCTTTCTCTGGTCGCGATGCATAACCTTTCCCTCACTTTTGTGAACACTAATTGATGGTTGGTGTCACTTTCCGCTCCTCTGTATGGCCTAACGTCCATTATGTTGGTGTGTCTTCGTCTGTCTACTAATGCGTGATCGATCACGTTGAGGGTTTTGCCATCCGGAGGTATCCATATGTATTTGTATATATCTTTGTGTTCAAAGTGCTCTTTACTAGAAGGTTTTTTAACATCGCGAAAGTTATCAGTCTTTCTCCATTGTTCTTGGTGGTTTCGTGAAGGATGTATTTGCCTATAGTAGGTCTATATTTTTCCTGCCTACTTACCTTACCGTTGAAATCACCCAACACAATTTTCGTATTATATTTGGGTAGTCGGTCAAACAATCTTTCTAGCTCCTAGTAAAATGTATATTTGTCTTTATCATTATCCGCCTCGATCGGAGCATAGACATTTATTAAAACCACGTTCTCCCCATTGAGTATATCGTAACGTACGATAGTCTTTCGTTGACGAACTCTATTCTGCACCGCTGGAAGAATACTGTTCTTAATGAGGAATCCTTTTCCGAAATCGTTAGACTGTTCTCCCCTGTAGTAGAAAGTGTACTTGCCCTGTCAGATGCTATCTTGACCCTCCCACCGGACTTCTTGTGTAGCTAATATCTCCAGCTCCTACATATCGGTCTCGCGTATCACCACCTGAAGAGTGCCCATTTTTAATAACGTTCGTACGTTCCACGTTCGTATTCTAAGGTCTTTCTTAATCCTATTCCTGGAGCTCCCTGAAGCAGCCCACGTCCGGAGATCCGAATAAGGGACTAGTTTACCTCCGAAATATTTTACCTCAAGAGAATCCATGAACCATCTGTTAATATTTTTTGACATGATTTAGCGGTGTAAAGTTGGCAGTTCTACGACCTCGCAGTAAAAGGCAGACATTCAAGATATCGTCCTCTGTCCATCTCTGAACTTGCTGATGTAATTCATCTTCAGATTTAGGATGGTAATGGTGAAGCTGCTTCCTTTCGCCATGATATTTTGTTCGGGGTTATCTTCCACTAGCCTTTGTATACCCTATCTACTAACTGGAAGGCAGCAGTACTGGTTTTCGTATGCCCCAGAGTATTTCCTGTACCCACCATATCTGGTTAGCATTCCCCTATCCGCCATCTGCGGAGGCGTCTGGTGTGAGACCATTAACTCCAACTGGGGCGGTTTCCATCATTAGAATAAACATCTGCTCTGTTACTACATCAACATGGTATAGTAAATATTTCGCTGAACGTGAGACATTTTGATGCCTGCCGATTATTCATCAATATTGGCCTATTTATAATAGTGCAATCGAAAAAAAATAACAATAAGGTAAGGTAATTTCGCAGTATTTTGTTGAAAAAAGTAATATTTTAATTTCATAGTTCACCGATTCATTAAAGCGAGAGGAATTACGTAAATTGATAAAGGCTATATGGAGAAAGGAGGGGAACGAAAAAAACTCAGTAATGGTTTAGATCTATAAGGGAAAAGAGGCACTAAGTCTGACTGTGATAATTACCGCGGGATCTCTCTACTCCCATCGTGTTACAAAGTGTTGAGCAATATCCTGCAAACACACCTCAGCGTATAAGTAGATGAAAGAATGGAAGACCGCCAATGGGGATTTAGGGAAAAAGATAGATCTACGTTCGATCAGATTTTTGGCCTTGAGACCGATTGGCCTTAAGACAAGAAGTGGGAATACAATGGGACAAAGGGAAAGACAATACAATATCCTGGAAGAATTTAGAATTCCGAAAAAACTTGTTCAGCTAGTAAAGATGTGTCTCAGCCATCCCATAAACAGAATACTTGTAAGCAGTAATATGCCCGATAGGTTGGAGATCCACAGGGATCATTGCCACCACTACTATTTAACTTTGCGTTAGAATACGCGATTCACAAAATAAAAGAGGATAAAACAGGACTAACATTGAATAGCTTAAACCAACTGATCGTATACGCGGATGATGTAGATTTATTAGAGAACGATGTAGATGTAATACAAAGTAGCGCCGATGTCTTAGAAACTTGCGATGACATAGGTCGGTAGGTCAACGTAGAGAATACAAAATAGATGATAAGAAACGGAAACACAGAGGATGAAGGCAATAGATACGTCAATTAAGAATGAGATCATAGAGAAAGTAAATAAATTTAAATATTTGGGAACATATGTAAGTAGCACAATAAAGATAATATTACTATCTTCTCTCATCCTATATATCATAAAGTTTCATAAGAACATTTTTTCGCTTAATCATTTTATTATTTCAAATGCGGTGTCACATAACAAGTCATTCTATTATTTGGTTATAAAAGGTTTCAGTAAGTAATTTCTTCATTGGTTAAATAACATTTCCTTTCATTATTCAGTCATAGCTTTCTTCATTAAAGTATTATTTCCTTATTTACATAATCATGAAATTGTTTCAGTAAATTTTTCGCTTAATAATTGATTTCCTAGATCAATTCATTCATCATAAATTATTTCAATAATCATAACTTATTTCATTAAACGTAAATTATTTTATTCATGATAATTATTCCTCATAAATGATTTCATATAATGATTATTTCATTTATTTCATAACACTCCATTTCACTAATTTCATAATGATTTATTTTATTTTCATTATTAACAATTCTTTCATTTTTGTTGATTTCATTAATTATTAAGTTAGGCAATTTCATGGAGTTCGTTTTCGTCATATATCTTCTGCCCACATATTAGTTTTTCTTCGGCTCGATGTCGTAATTCAAATATTTACGAAGGTCAACCTTACGTTTATAAATGAGATTAGACGCTTGCACTCAGACGTTCTCAGCCTTTTGAACATTTCTTTCTTCCAAACTCTTTACACATTTCTTCTGCCAAACCTTCGTAATTGGCATTTCCTTTTCGTTGTCTTTTTTCAAATGGTTCTTCTTCTTCCTTTTCCTTTACAGTGGTTCCTTCCGGCTTCTTGGACATTTCTGACTTATCTTGATGTTTCATTTTAACATTACTATCTTTGATTATTTCAGAAAATAGTTTTAGATAGTGTTCTAGATCCTTCATTACCTAACTTTATATTGGATGGAGATAGACCTTTTTTACTGGTGGCTTCTTTGCTTATCAATTTGATATCACAATTTTCGCAATTTTCCTCAATTTAGTGCCTATGGTGCTCATTTCCAATGATTCATTTCTTCCATAGGAGACTCTTGTATCTTAAAGAAACATAATTGTCGACAATCATTTTGATTCTGGTAATAGTTACTTGCATCTTCTACTTTGTAAGGAACGCTATTACAAACTGGATTCAAAGCAACGCTAGTAGGCGAAGAAACACAAATATTTTTGGCCATTTGCTTTATTGGTACTCAACGAAGGGCTGGCAACATTCTCTCCTTCTTTCTTTCTTTCAGCGGTCAGTTTGACTTCACACTTCTTCTCCATCTACAAGCTACTCTCATCGTTATAGCCTGTTCTTTCTTGACTCTGAAGAACTTTTGAGGTAATACGATTCTTCTGCGACATTTCTGCTAGTTCCGAACCATTTCTTTTACTTTCTAGGATCGGTTGTTTTAGTTCCATTGTAAGTTTGTTTGGATTATTTGACTTTGAAAGAGGATCCTCTAACATTCCATTATTTCATACTACAATGCCTCCTTTACTTAGTAATGGATCGTGTTGCTTACGGAATAAGTACATACTTCTTTCCTTGTTCTATCAGAATATGATTCATCAATAATTTCAGTATCAACTTCAGTTTCTTGCTGTTTACACTTCTCTCCTAAATTCTTCACCGTTTTGCTTAATTGCGCTATCCTATTGTATCGATGATCTGATAACTTATCCTTCACGTATTTAGGAACTGTATGGAAAATTAAAGAAGATATTCTTTGCTGTGTTAATATATCATCAATAATTCTCAGACCATTCAGCATATATTGTGTGTGTTTATAATAGTTTTTGATCTAATAACATTTAATAGTTGTGCTTTCATACTCTTTTCAGCTGGTTTCTGTTGCTTTACACTTCGACTGGGTGGCACAATTTCCAGGCGTACCATTATCTGTTTTACTAGACGCACTTCTTATAGTTTCGATTGTATTGACTTCACCCATGTAATTCTTTTTCTCCATGAGCAATTTGGTATATTGCATAGTTACAGATTGCTCATTCAACTGTTCACTGATTTAAGACCTTGATGTTGAGAATTGTTTTCTTTAGTTGTCGAAGTATCTTGATGTCTGCTTTCCAGAATTTCTTGACTTTTCTTATCAACCGAGGCAATATTGGTTTCTACGATTTTGATGTAATTACCTTGTTTTTCATATTTGGTTTTGATATCTGTGATATCTTTGGTTAATGTTTGGTATTCGCTCTTTATGGTATCATCATGATATTGTTTTAAAAATGTCACACATGTCCCATAAAATTGGTTTTCTGTTTACTTTGCCTCTAGTTTTTCTTCGCCTTCTTCGCTTTCGTTTTGGAAATCTATCAATGGCCTTTTCCAAAATTCTTGCAGAACTTCCATAATGCTTTGTTCAGATCTTCTTTTTAAAGTATTTATTTCTGATTGGTATTTCGCTGTTGGTATTTCCAAATTTCGTTGGATTCATTCTCGTGATCTCATATCGGGGATAGAATGTTTCTGCTCCATTTATATTCTGAATATCGAGTTATCTCGCTAGATCGCCATTTGTAATGGAAATGTTGATGGTCGTACTAATCGTCCTTGGTTCGTGCCCTGCGTTGCAACGCCACTTGTAATGGAAATGCAGTTTCTTCATAGTAAACGTCCTCTGATAAACTTCCAAATTGAGCTTAACATAAACTGTTAACAATTCTCCGGTTAGCATGATTGTCTTCCATTCCATTACGCAGTTAATGAATTACTCGAATACCAAGTACTTGTAAATTATGCCAAGGTGCTCCTAGATAATTCAAGGGCTTATCTGCTACCATCTCTTGCTAGATTTTACAACTTCTTGTAGCATTATCTCCATCTTCTCCGTTATCTCAAATACTCGTCTAGCCTGAAATGTCATAAAAAATTCTGAACTCTCAGAAAACGATTTGTTCCACCTACTAAAAGGTGTAGACTTGAATTGAGTACAATGTTTAGGATTATACTTCAAATGCTGTCCTTCAACTATTGCATATTTTGAATACTACTTCAATTCTGGAAATCTCTTTCACAATATTTTTACTGTTGTCAAGAACTTGTGGCTTCCGCAACTGAGTTTCACGTTAATACACATGACTCTCTACAACCAATAAGTGCTCCCTGTTGTTGAGAGACAACTCCATCAAGAGTAACCGATTGTTTCACAACATGATCAAGAAACATACTTCTTTCCACAGTCCTTGTGTTAGTTCCTCTTGACTATTGTAGCACAGCTTATTTTCTTCTTACAAGTTCAGCCACAGCCATAAGCCGTAGGTAGCTGTCACCATAGCCACCTTCTTCCATTTTATTCCTCTGTGTTCTTCTGCTTCTGCTACTTCTTCCTCCTGGGCTACTTCCCCTTCTCCCTCGTCTTTCTTTTCGGTTACTTCCTCTTCTTTCTTTTGGGTTACTTTCTCCTCTTCCATCCTGTTAGGACTTAACTCTATCTTTTCTTGCTCAGTTATTCTTCCGCTCTTAAGTAGGTGGTAATATAATTCTGTGTTCAAGTATCTTAAGTCACTTTTCAGGCTCTGTAACTCCTCCCTCTTCAGTTTCTCTGTCTCCAGATTATCTAATGCTCGAGGAGTAGGACGAGTCATTTTCGGGGGATGCTGTTGAGGGGACCTTCTCGTCAGGTCAACGGACTGAATTTCTGACTCGAGCTGCTGGATTGTGTTCTCCATAATACGATGGGAAAACTCCCTCACGCCAATGTTGTTCTTCAACGAAGCTATGTCCTGCCTCAACTTTTTTTCGTAGGCATCAGGTTCCCGATTGCCTTGACTGGTGGAAGGCAACGAGCCGTCATTGTTAGTATCCTTGTTCATAGAGCCCCCTGGAGCAGCCCCCCGCCGGAGATCCGAATGGGGGGCTATTTTACCTCCGGATGATTTTACCCCAGAAGACTCCATGACCCTCGTCGCCGGGACCTCCACTCAGCGATCACAGTTAAAGGGTTTTATAAGGGACCGGCGACGGACCTCCTTCCCTTTAACTCACACTGGTCTCTTAGGTCTTTAGGAAAGATTTAAGTAAATAGAATAAACAAGAAATTTAAGAAAGGAATAGAAAGAAAATAGATTTTAAAATTTAATTTTTAACAATGCATCTGGTAAGGTCTTTGGCGGGTCACCAGGATGCATAAATTCTCAAAGGTTAGAAGCAGTCTTATGCCCAAAGAGTTAAGCCTGCAGAAATTCAGACGTTGCAGAGGGAGACTCGTTCATATTTGCCCTGAGACTATACTTGGAAGAATAGTGGTAACTGGCTGCTGATGGAGAAGATTAAAAAGAAACTTAGTTGGATGCTGATGAGGCGTAATGAGGATGGAGGGAAGAGAGATGAGAGAAGAAGACAATAAAGAATAATTAGGACATTGTCTTTAGAGATAAAAAACTAAGAAATGCAGATAAATATCCCTCCCATGTGAAAGGCATGCTGATTCTTTTGTTGAATAGTGACGGAGTAGTACATAATGAATTTCTATCTCTGGGTCGAACTGTGACTAAAGATTTTTACCGCGATATCCAACAGGGATGTTGTTCGTTGAAGCGTTCACCTCTGGGCAGTTTCCATCACAATAATGCTCCATGTAATGTTCCAACACAGGTCTTAGACTTCTTAGCAGATACAAACTTTCCTGTGATCTCTCACGAATAGCATAAGGTGAGTGAATTTAATATTTAAAATGTCACTGATTTTAAATCTTATTTTCCAAAATTTAGTTTCTGTGTGAATGTATTCCATGTTCGCACTTTGCTGGTTGAAATACCACAAAAATTATAGAATTGTAAAGTGAATTCTTGCTAGAATATGCCGTGGTTCTTTTTAGTTCTTGTAACTATTCGGCACAATTGGGTGTAAACAGAGTAAGCACTGTCTCACTTGATTGCCTATATGGACTTAAGTTATTCTTACAGTATTATCTTCAAATCTGACCTTAAGAAAATTAATAGGAAAAACTATTTTGGGTAACATTACTACTGCTACTTTTTGCGATTTGAATATGTTCAAAATTTCTCGACTCCTGGAAGTTTCCACATTGGTATCACACATCATATACTGTCTTGAACGAGATAAAAGAAGTAATTCAGATTTTATGAGAAGAAAATGCATCTCTTAGTTTTCTTCAACTTCCTTCTTAAACACATTCTGTATGAAGATCATGCCCGATTGAACAGTGAACATCTCTGATTTCTTATCAAATATTTCAGAGATCTGAAGTCTAATCTTTTCTGTGATTTGCAAATCTCTCTTTGGATTTCTGGAGAAAGAAGTGATTTTCTAATCAGTTATATTTTATCATCCCGTCACTCGAGTTTCCTGTGTTTACCAGTTCATTTAAAAAAATATCTCAACGCTATATAAATCGACAAGAGTAGTACAGATAGCTATGGACAACAAAATTTATCGTATAACTGACTTCTCTTATGTCAGAAATTAATATATTGAAACATCGTATAAATCGTCAACTCCATGTGACTCATAATTATACTATTTTACTTTAATTTCTGTTTCCTATAATCATGATTAGAACCCAAACACTGAACACTTCATTCATGCTTCAATGTAGAATTCCATTCTCACTGTAAGGAACATGGCAACGAATATATAAAAACCGTCACCTCCATGGAAATTACTCTATATTTTGTAAATGGAATAAATAAATAATACAGTACTGATCTCTGAGCACCTTCAAAATGTACCCAAATGCATCCAAGATTCCTCCAAAGTAACATCTTTACAATTTAAAGTAGTTGATTCTTTTACTATCCAAAAAGCCTTTTCTGGAGAGTGACCCATACAGCTTCATACATTCTGTTTGTTTATGCTGTATGAACAATATAGATCTGAGTATCCAGTGTCAGAAGGGTTTTAATGAACAAACTAGGGACTAATGGATAATGTCCGAGGAACATATCTGAATATGCGAATGGATAATTGCAAGATAGATAATTTGAGCGATTTTAGAAGATAATTTAGTTTCAGCTATCGATGGAAAGAGATTGCAACTTGAAAACTAACTATTCACCACTGTTTACGACGAAATATTCACATTCTGTTTGAATTTCTTTTCAGTTCACGAAATGTTCCTATAGTCCATCATATAGAAAGGGTATTGAGTACCTTTCTCCGTAATATACATAAGAGACGTTAGTACCTATTTCTACTGCATACCAACTAATATGAATCTTTTAAAGTTTTGCCACTACATTTTAAGCATGTAAGAAAATGGTTCTTTATGTAACAGTTCTGGAAGAATATTGGTATTGTACTCTTAATACCATATCGTATTTTCTGATTTTGATGCGTAGAACTAGTAAATAATAGCTTTTATCATCGAAATATATATAGCACAGGGGCGCTATATATTTAATTTAGAATTATCTAGCTGAAAAATAGAGAAAATATTGGTCACGATTATTGGCGGGAAATCGAACCTGTTAGATGTTCTACAAATTTAGGCTCTATTCCGGATTATAGTAGGCACGGTTCTTTTACTGAATATTTTCATCAGTTAATATCTTAATTCTTTTAGAAGTTATAATTTCTGATTTTACAGGTAAGTTACCGTTATTTTAGATTACGTTATGCTATTATTAGGACTCGAAACATGTCATACTTTTCCTGAAGGTTTTATAAAATCTTGACTGTACCAAAAACTTAATTTACTCCAAACTGAAGCAAGAAACTTGAGTTTCATTTTGCATCATACTTTTTTTAAATTTTTTGTCGTTTTGGGGTTTATTGGTAATTTATTTTTTAGGACACTTTTTGATCATTTTCTAAAAAAAAATACTCTTATTTTCAACATTTTAGCCTTTTGTGTAATTGCTTACGTGTTTCACACAAGTAACAAGTAAAAAACTAAAGAAAGAAAGAAAGAACGCTTAGAATTGATAACTCAGGTTGGAGCAAAGAGATACCATATCAGGCGTCAGTTTATGTCACTGAAGAGGTGAAGGAAGAAATTGTAAATCTGGAATGTCACTTGTTCTTTTCCCTACTCCATAAATATCTAGAAACAATTGAGGAACGGGCCGCGAAGAAGTCGATCGAAATACACAAAACAGAACTCTTGCAAGGAATGGAAATCATACAAAACAAAATTGTTTTCTTTCCTCCACTCTCGGTAGTGAAAGAAAACATTCTTTTTCCCTTGTCTTACAAAAGCCATATTGCCAAATTCCCTTCCAGTCTAAAAGTATGTAAGTTTTCTTGCAACCAGCCCCATCCCCGTAGTATACACTAATTAAACAATTTTCACTAGTTCGCAAGAGATGTATTTTATTCTAAACCAAAGTAGACCATATGCAGGGATTCCGTCATGGTTTTTCAGTTTGGTGGGGTGTAATGTCAAAATTTGGAGGGTGAAAGTGAAGTTTTTGCACGGTTTCTACAGAGTTTTGACTATAGAAAATTTAAATTGGGGAGGTGCTCGAGAATTTGGGAGGGGGCTGGCAGAATCACCTACCACATGGAACTGGATCAGGGTTGTGGTCGAAGGTATGTGATAAAATTTATAAAAAAGTGATAGATGACATGCACATTATTACGGATAATTTTTTAAATTCCTATGCAGGACAATTGCAATTATGAATAGCGAGATCTAAATATTTAATTACAGAAAAGTCAAATAATGTTACTTAATTTTTAAATAATTTAGATATAATCACAACATAAAGTTAAAATTAGATAACTTATCTTTTGAGATCCTCAGCACGGCATACCAGAAATGTATTCCAGTAGATATCAAGGTTGCATGGAAACCACAAGGTTAAATTTCAACAATGGAAACAGACTACTATCAACAAACATACATACAAAATACAAACATAATTTTGTTGTTAATTGTTGGATCCGTATAGACGTCTTTTAGTTCGGCTCCGCGAATTTATTAGTTTTTAATAGTATAATTGTGATTTATTGGTGTATGTGTTTCCACTCTCGACTTTCTACATGCCCTGAGGTGCTTGGTAATACTTCATAGTTCAGAGACGCTGGTCGGCGCTAGAAATTTGTTTGGTGTCATGTTGACTCCGTTCCATCTTTCAGAGCGTTTCTATGTAGTGCGAGTTGTTTTCTTCTGGTGTGGTGTCTTGCCCTACGTGAGTGATCTGTTAATCGACATGGGTTAGCTCCTATTGGATGCGAGTTTGTTCACTTCATGTTTTGTGTCATGTTGAAGAAAGGAAATTTCAGTTATTGTTCGTTAAAGATTTTGAATTCTTCAAGAATAGCAATATCTACCAAGTTTAAACATAAATTATTTTAACAATGAAATAACAATGAATAATCAAGTCCATCGTATGTCCTGCACTTCTGCTGGAGTCAGATTTAATTCCAGGGATTATTTCTGCTCAAAATGTAATAAATATTTTCTCAATTCTAGAGGACTAATGATACACAACGGTAAATGTCATAATGACACTTCCAAGAAAAAGAGAGCATCTGTGCCTAGCGCTAAATATTGTTCACCCAATCAAATTTCCTTTGCTCATGATTTGATTTCAGGTAGCAGTATTCCAGGTCAAAGTTCTAAACTTATTGATAGTTTGGGAAGGCTTAAGTCGTCAGTGCCCATTCTGCGAAGAGTTCCTCGAGGAGCAAAAAATGCTATGGCTGAGGCTCTTATTAAAATTCTTCAGAAGATTGGAACATCTAATAATATGGAACACTGGATCGAACTTTTATTCTTCCCATATATCACTCTCAACATGCCTTCAAAATCCGCAAAAATCTCTAATCTCACTACATGGGTGAAACAGAGAATTCAACTTTGGTCCAGTAGTTCTCATGATGATATAACTAATCCAATGACTGTCATGCCCAATAAATACAAACATAATAAAACTGTTAACAAATCATCCAACGATGTCTTGATAAAGCATATTGAGAACAAACTTTCTGATGGCGACATACATGGTGCTGTCAGACTTCTAATTTCTGAAGACAGCTTCGCTCCATCAGAACCCACCATTTTCAGGGCCTTAAAAGAAAAACATCCTCCGCACCCTTATGCATTTGCTCCTCCTAACTTAATAGATCATAATATTGATGTCAATAAAGTTACGTCCAATGAGTTACTTAAGGCGGTTAAATCATTCCCTACTGGTTCAGCTGGAGGGATAGACAGCATGCGTCCTTCAATCCTAAAATATTTAATACTTTATAATATTCAAGACTCTAAAGATCGCCTTACCAAGGTTATTTGTGATTTTCTTTCTATGATCTTATCAGGAGAAGTGCCCATAGCAATAAGGCCATTTTTATTCGGGGCTTCTCTTATAGCACTGAAAAAGAAATGTGGAGGCATTAGACCAATCGCCATAGGGAACACATGGAGAAGACTTTCTTCTAAAATTATATGCGGAAGAATTAAAAATCAGCTAATTCAGCACCTTTCTCCACACCAACTTGGAGTAGGCATTCAACATGGAGCAGAAGCTGCTGCACATACTGCACGCATATATTATTCATACCCTCACCAGAAGCCTAAAGCCTTCCTTAAGATCGACTTCAAAAATGCTTTTAATGAATTAGACAGGCAGGCAATGCTCACAGTTGTCAAGGATAATTTTCCTTCTATCTATCCATATGTGTTTCAAAGTTATGCTCAAGCCAGCTATTTATTTTATGGTAAGGATATTATATTATCTCAAAGAGGAGTACAGCAGGAGGACCCTTTAGGACCTGCATTATTTGCAATGACTCTTCAACCTATTGTCAATAATATCAACACCGACTTGAATATATGGTACTTAGACGACGGAACCATAGTTGGAGATCCGGATACTATATTAAATACATTAAAGGATATCCATAAGAAGGCAATTACAATTGGTCTTGACCTTAATTTTTCTTTTATATACTTTTGATAAATACTTGTATAAACGTATATAAACGTGTAATATACTTTTGAAAAATACACACACATAAAATTAGTTATAAACAATCAATCTATATGAAAACAATCCAAAATTCTTCAAACTAAAATATGATTTTAGAAAAAAAAAATAATCCCCTTCAAACATACAATGGTTTACTGCCATTTATCGGACACCAAAATTAACTTAAAAATTTGAGTTAAATATTTTTTCTTAGTAACCCATTACAAACTTAAATAGAATTAAACTCTTTGCCTACTGAAAATGTAAGCGCATTTAAATGAGTAATAAAAAAACGGTATTTATAAATGCACAGGTTTTACAAAATATGTAGGCTAATCAGAATGTCTAGATAGTTAAGATAAAACAAGGTGACTAATTAGAAAATACATACACACACATATACAGGGGTTGGACAAAAAATCTAAAAACACGTCATACAGGACACGTAAGCTTCCTCTTCCGTCAGCAGTACCCAGTTCACCTGTGAGTGTCGTGGTGGGCAAGTGGTGCGGTAAAATGGGCGACCTGAGAGACTTCCAAAGAGGCATGATCGTTGGTGCCCGTCTGGTTGGAGCTTCAGTGACAACAGTGGCGACCATTGTGGGGGTATCGACAGACACTGTGTCCAATGTCACGAGGGCATACACAATGCATGGGCAAACAACGTCTGCAAAGCACAACAGTGGTCGAAAGACAATCCTGTCCGATAGGGACAGGAGGGCATTAAAACGGATTGTAGCAGCTAAAAAGCAGACCACTGCAATGAAAATTACGTCTGAACTCAATTCTGGCCTACAGAACCCGGTTTCATCAAAAACAGTGCGACGGGAACTTCATAAAATGAAAATTCATAGCAGGGCCGCGATCGCAAAACCTCTGGTCACAGCAGTAAATGCGAAGCGGCGTATCCAGTGGTGCAAGGACCACAAGGAGTGGACGCTTGATCAGTGGAAACACGTAATGTATTCCGATGAATCGACCTACACCTTGTTTCCAACAACCGGTCGTGTTTACGTATGGAGAACACCGTCGCAGGCCTATGATCCAGACTGTCTGCGCCCAACTGTAAAGCATG
>JAGDQP010011413.1:40502-53052 GCA_022664845.1 Lepisma saccharinum
ATCTTCTGAACTGTCGACGTTTTGAACGAGTCGATCTTCTGAACTGTAGACGTTTTGAACGTGTAGATGTTCCGTTGTTGATGTTATGATTGTCGGTTTTTTGATGGTCGGTAATATGAATGCCACCCATACTAAAGCACAATCCTAAACCTTGCTTCTATTGGACTAGAATAGTGGAGAATTGTGAAATAATAGTATTTGAAGTATTCCGACAGCTGCAATACGTATAATAGTATGATACTGAAAACGAGACAATGGTACCAAGATCGAGACGTGTTTTTTCAAAGCGAGACGAGACCGCGACGGCCACCTTCGAGGTCGAAACGAGACCGACCCAGACCCCTCGAGACGAGATTAATCTACGTTTATCCATTTGTCCAAACAGGACAATCCTTGGGTGTCATCTTCAACCGATGGAAAGCAATGGAAAACAGCCTCTTGTTTATCTTCCCAACAAGGTTCGGGCCACGAGTAACAAGCTTCGAGCTACGGGAGTAATACCGTAACATTTTCCAGAATTTTTTTTAAAAAAATATTTATTTACTTTGAATTTCTGTAGTTTGCGCGACATCTCAGTTGAGTTATGGTTATATCATGTGAATATCTTCTACGGAGTTATATTGCAACCATTCCTTGTATTCTATACTGTAAATGTATTTAGGGCCTACATGGTTCTTAGCAGTGTTATTAGAGTATTCGAGACATATGGTATAAGATTTTAATTGAATACTTTTGAATTATCTTAGTTTGTTGTATAAAGTACCACAGGTGACTAATAGGTGTACTTCATAATCTCTAAAGAACAGTAAAATAAGAAAATCAGGAAGAAAATATATTTTAATTACAAACTTACGTGGAATGGAGTTCAAACACAGTCATGTAAGGTCATTATTTTTTTAAATGAAGTTTTCTCCCTACATCTTCTGTATTTGTTGGAATATTTTTAACACACAAATTAACTTCTACTGAGACGGACAGACAGAAAACTAATTATCATTACAATGAATAATAAATTATTTTACTCAACTGCCTGAGTGCTTCCGGTAGATTTAATCACACTAGCACTGGCAGCTTAATTTGCTGATATAGCATATCCAGCATGAAATTCTAGAGCAGCCAGCATACTTCGATATAACACACACACCAGCATATACAGCTGGCATTTGCTGTTGAGATAAATCCAACAAACTATGCTTTATACCAGCAAAGTTTGCTTTTTGAATTTCCAGCACATCCAGCTCAATTGCTGGTTCAGCACATCCAGCATGAAGTTCCACCACAACCAGCAAAAATCAAAGCCAGCATAGTTGCTGGAATTCGCTGCTCCAGCAAGTTCATCCAGTTATGCTGGCACCAACAGCCTAACTTACTGGTTTAACATATCCAACAAAGAATCCAGTATAACCAACATAAATCCAACAATTCTAGCACAATCTAGCATTTTTTGCTAGAACCAGTGTAACGAATTGAAGAGACCCCTTTCATAAAAAAAGAGAAGGGGGCAAGATGTGCACCGAAAAATCGCACATGGCTTCTTCCCTCTTTTTTTTTTAAAAAAGAAGGTTTTTAAAGATTTAACTAAAAGGAGCAAAGTTTCGGACTGGGTCAATTGAAATCAGAGTATCAACCAACTCTTGTAAATGACTGCACGAAAACTAAACAGCAGGAAGGTAGAGACCCTGTCCGATTCTTAAAGTACCATCCTGACCTGAGAACGAATGTCAAGCAATCTCTGAATGACTCAATTTCTCGAAATCACATTCCCGAATCCACCTTATGTTACGAATGAATAAAATTCAAACGTAACGCAAGGAAGGATTACACAGAAACGAAATTTCGATTAACTGAGTGATTCAACCCAGGTTTTCCTAAGTGTTACTACCATCTATAAATAGAACTCATATCTATAAATATTTAAGAAATGAAGCTCCACAGAAAAAAAGCCAAATATATATTGAGCTCCTGCGTAGCCTAGTCGGTAGCACACTCGACTTCAGTGCGAGCGGCCCCGGGTTCCATTCCCGGTGGGGCAAAAAAATTTCGGTGTTATCGTGAGGACAATTGGGGAGCTGCTGTGAATAAGAGACAGTGGCGATCACAGTGTGAGCTTCGGCTCTCCTCTCCCAACATGTCTGGTCAGCGTGGGAGCAGTAGACCAACTCCTCCCTTCGGGAAGAGGCCTCATCCACTAGTGGATTGAATAAGGCTGTCATTTATATATATATATATAATATATGATTTCATCTACCCCTCTTACATTTGGACGTCGTCTCGGTAGTTTCTTTTCTCTAGGAATCCATTGTACTACATTTGTAGCACGAACCACGATCTTATATTGCATACTTTACAGCAGTGACGGCGCAAGGCAATCTGGGACCCGGGGCAAGTGAATTTGATTGATGCCCTCTCGCGAGCACAATTGTGAGCGCAGACTACTACTATTGGCCATAGTATCCTACTTCCCCGTTATTCCTAGCCCTTCGGAAAACTGGGGTACTCATTAACCAAGACGGAGAACTTCCCGTTCATTCGCTATAACCTGTGCATGAGAATGAATATTGATATTGTGGAGAGTCATACTGTTAAACCATACGACTACAGGCAAGTGCACAAGGTTAGCCTACATGCAGACATATTATATCTCACATGTTACAGTCCAGAGAATAGAATTTGTTTGTTTTGGTGTGTGGATTGGTATCCAACGTACTTCAGACACTTGTAACAATTAGCGAACGGGGAAGTAATTCACGGTCTCTGGATATAATTATAGCAATCCAGGAGACTAGTTGTGTAACGAAAGCACTTACAAATATGAACTCAGTCCTCACCAATTGGGCACTGCATATAATTATATTTAGTTATGCAAATTAAGGTAAACTAACGACAAGGAGGCCTCCACCATGGGCGGATTTACTGGGGGTGGGGCATGGGGGCATTGCACACCCAGTCATTTCAGGATTTAAAAGAGAGACACTGGAGGCAATTACTTTAAGGGCAGAAGTTATTCCGGGGGTTTCATAGTCATTCTGAAATGACTGGGGGAAGCAATGAAACCCATGCTCCCCCTGTAAATCCGCCCATGGCCTCCACTAACGACAACTAACGAAAGCCCATCTAGTCATGTGATTTTCATAATTTCCTAAGTATCGTGAGGTTAACTGAATTTAGCTTACCCTAAAAAATATAATGTGAGCGTCAACTAACGCCATCTAACGATTAACTAATGAATGGCATCATTTTTATGTCAATTGTTTTATGGTGAATATGCAGTTGACGTCTGTCGTATAGTATGTCGTCGGAGGCAGAAGCTGTCTGGACATCCTTCAGTGTAATCCGAAGAGGATCTCGGACAAGAAAGATCCCGAATCAAACCTTAGAAGAATTAGCGGAAACCTTCCAGGTACAGGGTGGCCAGAAAGTCCGTTTACACCTGAACTATATATGCTTGTAACAGTGTAAGATGGAAAGATATTTAAGATTTGAACCTCCCATCCTGATCATTGATATGGCAACAGTGCTCCTCACGTGAATTGCAACGTGATTCCCATGTAACTGCCACGTGACTGCCCGGGAAGGAGAATAAAATATGTGCGTCAATAAGTTCATGGTCTCGCCTTTCTGTGTTTGGTGAAGAACAATAGCAGATACCACCGACTTCACTTTGGAGGAGGGCTTAGTGACAAGTGTATGGACTCATGAACGGAAGCACAATAACGAAAATATTACACAGGTGATGGATAGGTTTCGTGAACGGTTCGGCAAGGAACCACCAAGTCGTCAGACTGATCACGTGGGAGAAGAAAGCTTTTCGCCTGGGAGGTGTTTTGGATGCTTCCCGCTCTGGTCGTCCATCAACCTGAAGGTTGATGTGTTGAAGTTAGTGTGTCAGTGATGCGTTCACCCTGCAAGTAACTGTGTTATTAAAGTTACAATGAAGTAATTACACGTGTAAAGGGACTTTCTGGCCACCCTGTACACAGGACAACAGTTGAAAGATGGCTCTTGCCTTACTAAGAATAATAGAAAGGTTCTTGAAATGTCTTTAGAACTAGTTGCAAAACATAAAAAAACCCTGCATGGACTAAATATGAAACCAACAAATAATAAAAGTGACGATTATCAATATTAATCCACAACTTGAAAATATTATCGACGGCCGTGAATTGAACCCGTGACTTAATAGAAACCCTTTTTGAATCCCCCACATTAACCAGACACGAACGCTTTCATTTCACAAGGTTCTATACCAGGACCATAGTTGAATAAGGTCGAATGTCATATTTTTACTTTTTTATCTCTCTCCAGCGACCAGTTTTTCTTCAGAAAACTAGGAGAAACGAACTCCAGAGCACATCCCATGTTATTAGCAAAGGCATAGGAAAGAGAGCTTTCAAAATGAATATGAAAAGTGCTCTGAAGTTCGTTTCCTTTCGTTTCGTGGACACAAAACTGCTCTCCTAAAAAAAGTGAAAATGAGACATTCACGACTTTATTTCACTAAGATCCAGATGTTTCCTTTTCAATGCAAAAATAAGAATTAATTTTTGTGTTTATGATTATTTCTTTTAAAACTTTTTTTCAGATTACAATTCGATATTTATCAGTGAACGCAATGAAAATAAGTATCGCAATTGTTCTGTTCTCCGTTTTTAACGTTGGATTAGGTAAATATTTTTAATGTTAGGGAAATTCCTTCTGTTTAGTGAAATATTCTTCTGGGAGAGAAATTGTTGATGCAAGGAGGATGTAAAAAGAAAGGGCCGATTAGTTATAAAGTGGAACTGGCAACATAGACGATGTCTCGCGTGCGCAGTAGCATGCACCAGTATACTGTGCACGTAGCACATGTGCAATTGTCAGTACAAAGTTTTGCATGTGTGTGTGACAGGGAATGACAATGGCTGCATTAATTGAAAATCCCGCCAATTGCGAAGTATATTATTGGCCCGGTGAGACAGGGATTGGGATGAACTGTTTTTGCACTTAGTGACTGGTGACGAAACGTGGCTTTCCTACGTCACTGGTGAATCGAAGCAGCAATCCATGCAGTGGCGTCACTCAAGTTTCTCGAAGCAGAAGAAAAATCAAGCAAAATCCACAAAATAATGCCACCTGGGTTTAGGACCAAAAATGCGTTTTCCTTGTTGAATGCATGGGACCAGGAAGAACCATCACATCGAAAGTGTACTGTGAAACACTGTCTAACCTTCAACGTTCCATTCAGAAGCGGTGACGTAGGATGTTAAGCTTTGGGATTCTCACGATTGATGATAACGCGCTAACAATCTGAAACACAGCTGTTCGTACGTTCCAGGCAAATGAACAATTCCACTGAAACGTTTTCGATCACCCCATTTATAGTCCCGACCTTTCACCAAGTGACTATCACCCCTTACTTCACATCAAAAAATGGCCTGCTTCCAAACGTTTGCCCACAGTGGTGTTGAAAACATCAGTGCTGGACTACCTAAATTCCCAGGCGGCGGAATTCTACCAACAGTGTCTATGATAGCTTGTGCCACGGTACCAAAGGTGCTTTACAGGTTAATGGTGACTATGTGGAAAAATGAATAAGGTATACGCGCTCATGGAACCACCAATATAATTTTAGTTCAATTATTTTCTTCGTTCCTATCTTTTGATAGGAGCCTCGTAATTTGGAAAATATGCTACAGGAACATACGTATTTTTTTTGCCCATAACTGAACTATAAATATAATGTAATCGTAATTACTGAAACTATAAAACTGAAATCGAGATTAAATATGAAATACGAAACAGTTAACAAATATTTGCTGGTGCTTGGTATTATTTTTTTAATAACTGCTTTTCATTTTTCTTAAACATAAAAGCTATAAGTTATTCATACCTGACCTTTGACGCCATAAAATCTAAGCAGAAGAGGTTCTTTGCCTTGTTCTTAAGCGTGGATAACTTGTAGAAGTTTCCATGGCCTACACTAGTTTAATTAATCCTATATTGCTGAGAGGTGTTATTTAATTGTTGGTTTTATATTAAACAATGGTAGAGTGCAAGCATTATAATTACGACGACATGGATTCTAGAATTAAAAATAAATAAATAAATACCTTATCTTGTTTTCCAATTACTGGAAGCGAAATCCCTGAAACTGATTAAGAAGGCTGAGTGTGACAGTGGAAACAGTGGAGCCCTAAGGATAAAAGAGTATTCTTACCCTCTCGCTTATGCTGAGAGAAAGAGATGCTTTCAGCAGATTTTTACCTCAAAGTTATAAAAGGTCTATCTCAAGACGTTGTTAAAAGAATATCGGAGGATGTTATTGACTAAATGGAGATTTATTATGTGATAAAAGACACAGTTAAATCTTTAAACATCATTACTTCATATTGTAAGGGATACCTATCGATCCCAGGACTATGTCTCGGGATCACAGAGGGTCTCATCAAAGATCAGCAGAACCAGAATTATAAAATTGTAACAAACAAACAATGCTTATAAGACACTGCTTACTCATGAACAAGTTAAATAAAAACACACATACGTAACTTGTTATGTACAAGAAATAATGAAGTGTCAGTCAATATTTATGTTAATAGCGCAGAAACTTTTCCGGGCTGTATGAATGGAAAACAGGAACCTCAGACTGTGCGGGCCAGCAACTCCCCAGGAGAAATGCTGACCCACACAGTTGTTTAGGCTCCTCAGCTCCCTAGAAGGGGAAAGTTAGATTCAATATATAGAAGAGAACTTTTACCAACAACACAGAAGAAGAGTGATATAGCTATAGTACCTACACTCTTCCAGGGCAGTCATAGGAGTTGACTGTCAAGACATACGGATACAAGAGTCCTTTCATACAGTCCGGTGAGTAGAATGTCGCAAGTTTTATTTTGTACATCTTTCTAGAATGAAAGCAAACTATCTGAAACCTACTTGTATTATCAATGACTACATCCTTTCCCAGTACCTAAATACGCCTGAGCCCGTCAGAGGGGGAAGGCAAACGTGGTGGAGATGCTGGGTAAATTAAGAAATATCATTCTTTCTAAATTGTGACTATAGAACATCTGAAATTCTTTCTTAAAATAATTTTGTCTATCACATCCTTGAAATTTACACTTATAAAACTTCATTCATTTAAAGAGACAATAACACAGCACTTCTGTTTTTTATTTGGAGTATTATAAGCAAACATTTCTTTTTTTCATACAGTCCGACACAGCGTTATCTGATATTATAACATCATTACGCGATACTTGCAATACCTCGATACCACCGATATCGATCGATACCTCGAATAATGAACTCGATGCTTTTATATCTTTTGACAGTGACATCTTTCTTTGAAAATAATCTCGTAGTAGAACATTACAGTATACAGATCAGAGTGAAAGCTTCTTTAGTTTTCAAAACAAAATTTCTTCATAGGAATTCATTGCTATGTTCCATTTCTGTTGAGAAGTGATAAATCTTGGTTGAACATAAACATCAATAGGCTACCAATTGACACCTATATTCGATACCGATACTCATACAAAAAAGTATACAGATACCGATACACGATACATTATGAGAAAAGTAACGAGTAGAAGATACCGATACTTGTCGTGGTTTCTTTTACGAAGGCAAATATAAAATAAACAGTGATATAAAAGAACTCCATATAAAATTTATGTGACTGTCGGGAAATGTGACGTTATTTCCATCAACGGTACCAGCACACACCACAACTCACAACATTCACGACTGACATCTAGATTTGGATTCTTTCTCTCAAGTACTAGACTGACTAGTTCAGGAAGCATCGTGCAAAGTATCGCTTATTCCGATACTCGATACTTGGATAGAGATACTTTCCCCCAAAGTATTTGCCAAGATACCACATTTTGGCAAATAGAAATAGTGTTCATATCTGTTCCGATACCCGATACCGCTTAACACTTGCACTATTAAGGTAATTTCTGTAACATGGACTACCAACGAAGGGAAGGGTCTTTGTGTCCATCTTCAAAATTAAATATATCTCACAAAATAAACACAAACTAGTACCTGATTCAACGGCAGATATCTTTTTAGGCATAACAACATATTAACTTACTGATTTCGAACAAAATATAAGCAATAATAGAGTGCGGTAATAGTTACCAACAATCAAGAGATACATTTGTTTCTGAAATATAGGTACAAAATAAACCGCTTGGTACCCCGTTTCACTAAAATCACCTTGAAAATGCGAGTATTATTATAATTGATTGCCAATACTAACAGCTGCGGCACCTGAAGTAACTCTATGAAATGCCTCGGTACGTAGCTGGTGCTGATACATATAACGGTATGAAAAATTTTTTAATATCAATTTTTTGAAATGAGTAGACAACACTGGCAACTGCATCGCCGGATAAGCCTTTATGACCTGTCACAGTACATGTGTGCAAAATTTGATGTAAATCAATGCGGATAGGTCCAAAGGTATGGAAACAATTTGATAAATTGAGATTTTAAAACAAGTTGCTAACACTGACACCTGAGGCGCCTGCTATGCACTGAGTGTCTCTGTGAGGATAAGTCTAAACGCGAAGTTGAAAACAGGCGGGAAAAATATTTATAATACTGCTATCTGGGTGCGACACCAAAAATTTAGTTACGTCTCCTACGTTTATACCCACCATCGGAAGAATGAAAATTTTCCAGAGACAGCAACGTTCAAATTGTGCTACCGTAACGCCTGTGATTTAGCTAAACATACGGAATAATATTTTTTAGAATAATTATTTTAAAAAAATATGATATGGTGGGCACAAAGTAACCCGCTCTCCTGGTAGTGCGAGGGTCAAAGGTATCGAGTAACTCGACACAGATTCGTTGGTTTTTCCGAAGCACCGAGTAATTGTAAAGATAGCAATTAGCGATACTGCGCATGTCAAATTGGATTAGACTGGAAGTGGATATCGAGGTTAAATGTCTGGTGTTTATCTTTCCACACTAGCCGATCACTCCAATATCGTTACGTAGAGCTCGATGCAAGACAACATGAATAAGATGTAACAAAAGAAGGGCTCAACTTTATCCCAATATAATGAAAATTCTCGTGTTTCTTTAGAAAAACCTACAACATTTCTTTCAGTAGTAAATTATTGTGCATTTTTAAAAATTTTTATTCACTCATTAAAGTGCGCGAAATGTTAACAGTATTGTCTCAAAATTATATATATATATATATATATATATATATATATATATATAACGCCCTTTACTATCATGTATGAGAAGGTAGTCAATAATGCTAAAATTAACAAATAATTAACATATAATAAGTTAATAAAGTTAAAGAATTAAGTGTAGGAAATTGGTATATCTTAATTTTACTTTTATTTATTACCAGCTGATATAACCGCCCGTTGGTGCGGGGTGAATAAAATATGTTGACAAGTCTAACAACTGGACAGTTTCAAAAATTGGTTAATGACACTGACATCTGCAGTGAACCGAGAACCTTTCATGACCAGTTCCAATACATAAATGCTAAGTTTGTGCAAATAACTAGCACGATATGGAAACTACTTGAAATATTGATTGTCGAAAAAAACAGGATTGGCAACACTGACAACTGTTTTCTCTGCGGCAACCGGAGTGCTTTTTTGGTCTGTTTCAGTACCTTATGAACACGAAGGCTAAATTTGGTGCAAATCAATACGGATAAGTTTTTTAAAATATATTTTTAAATAGGTTGGCAACGCTGAAAACTCCGGTTATTCAGAATACGTCTACGACCTACCCCAGTACTAAGAAACACCTATGTAAAATTTGGTAGAAATTAGTGAACACATGTAGTTATTTATGTATAAGTAACAAATTTAATTACGACCAGAAGCCTTAATGGCAAAAAATTAAGTTTTAGATATTGGTAACACTTAAAGAGTATATCGGAGAGTGTGAACCAGATTGTTATTTTTTTTTTACTGTTCTGATAAGTATTTGTAACAAATTTGGTTTATGAATGTCAGTAAAGCAAAAAAAAAAGTATTTTTATATTCAGGCGGCCACACTGACAACTGAGATGCTGATGGTGGAGACCCAATCAGACGTTGTTCTAGGGTAGCAGATAATATTCGTGCCAAGTTTTGGAGGGAAATGTTGAATACTGTTTGAGTAGTACCAAATCTAAATTTAAAAATAGGTTGGCAACATCAACATTTGAATCCTCTTTTATTTTCTTTCTTACGGTTTTATTTAGTTCTATGTACTCAATCCTCTTTATGCAATTTTCCTCTTCTTTCATTTCCCTTCTTTCTCCATCAAGATTTAAGTTCTTCTGAGATTTTGCTCTCTTTTTTCTTTCTGGTGCCTGATCTCAGTCAGTATTTTATTTCTGCTACTGATGTCTTCTTTATCCTCTAACTCTTCCAAGGCGCTGAATCTGTTGCTTAGTTCTATCTCGAATGTTTGTCTGTGTTCCCGTAGATTTTCCAGATCTAAAGGTGGCGTTTTCCTCTGATAAGCTTCTTTCTCTCAAGTCTAGTATTTAGTTTCAGCTTGCATCTCACCATCCTATGATCACTCGAGACTTTGAAACTGTTCAGAACAGACACATCTTGAAGAATTTCCCTCTTATTCGATAGAACGTGGTCGATTTTGATTTTTGTCCAATTTGGGCCTTTCCTTTTCCACTTCTTCTAGGGGGGTTCTTGAAAAATGTATTGGAAATGAATAGTCTGTTGACTTCTGAGAATTCCACTAACTTCTCTCCTCTCTTGTTTCTTTTGCCAAATCCAAAGTTTCCCACTTTCGTGTCACTGCTCTGCTTGGTTCCTACTTTCGCATTGAAGTCTCCCATTACAATTTTGTAATGCAATTTGCTACTATCCAAAATCTTCTGTATCTCCTCGTATAGGTCTTCGACTTCCTCCTCCGGGTGCGAGGTTGTTGGAGCATACACTTGTATAATTTCAATACTGTATCTGTTGTTTATCTATATTATTACCCGTGAGATTCTATCTGAAATCTTCAATTTCTGTGATCCGTGTTTTTAGGTTCTTATTAATTATATAGCCAACACCTGTCGGCTTCAAATTATTCTGTTTCTGCCAGTTAGCTGTAACGTAAACATAACAACAGAGAATCCTTATTGCTAAATAACTGTAATATATTTCAAAAGCATACGATTGCGTTCTATTTTTTTTAAATCCGGAAAAGTTTCTCAAAGATATTAAATTTTTATTTGACATTTGATGACATGTAGCATTATCAAATAATGCGACTTTTCTGTCAAGGATTGTTTATTTTCAACACAATTATAACTTAATAGTCAATGAACTAGTTTTTATATAACACAAAACAAGATTATAAATAATTCAGTAATATATTAACATATTTTCATGATTTAGCTATCAAGTGAAAGGCTACGATCTGCTCTTAATTTTCATGACAATAATATTAGCCCTACTTCTACAAACCCAGTACTCAAGCCATAAGTACAGAAAACATTGTACGCACAGCCACTTCCTCTCCGGAGTATTTTTCTCTATATCCGTATATGATTTGAATTCTTTTATTCTGCACATGGATTCAAAACTACTATAAAAATTATTATAGATTATATAGGCTATCAAAGGTAAAAGTGAGAAAAACTAAACTAGATATCACTCATAAAAATTGCGCTGAGTAATATACTGCCCAAAGTTTCTCTCATGATGACATTCGTGTTAAATTTATAATTTAATCACTCACTATTTATTTTACATGTATAATTAATTTCAACACTCACTGGCTTATCATATTTCTCCCTATAAAGTTTCTGATAAGTTGGCGATTTTAAGACCTCGGTAAGTCTAACTACGGACGCTGTCGTACATTCTGCAATTAACTGGAAGACTAGAATTATTTTAATTCCTAGCCCTCAAAGCAAGAAGAGAGAAAAATCAGTATTGAAGTATAAATGTTGCGTTCTTGTTAAAATAATCGGCACCACAATCTAAGAAATATGATATTATTAATCTAATTGAATTCATTCTCAATAGGTGGAAGAAAATATTCGATGTTTCACTTTCTCCTATTGAATTTGAAACTGTCAAAAAGAAGACAAACGATATCCTAAATTTAGACTTATAAAATTATTTTACACAAAGTTTATTCCAGAAATAATACATAGAAAAATAAGGAGCATGAAATCTTCTTTATGATCTCGAGGATTAATTAAGAGATGCTAACCATAGATATAAGTTTGCATAGCATAATTTGAAGTTCTGAAAATCTATTGTTTGAAGTTCATAATATTATTTTTGTAAAGATCTATGGACGAATTATGTCAATCAGGGCCTTGGTAAATAATTTAATGCCTATGGACGCTCTTCTACTGAACTAAACTATTATATATTTTAAAATAAACTAATATCTTCAAGGAATTACTAAATAAACACTAGTCCTTGTTGTCAAACTTCAGACATACTTGCACTAAAGAATGCTGCCTAAAATCTTGATAAACTCAATTTCCTTTCAAATAACAAACATCTGGAAGTAGGACCTACTTCTATTTATATATTAATTTACTTCCGAATTTTACAAACGTTTT
>JAGDQP010011414.1:379-53050 GCA_022664845.1 Lepisma saccharinum
CAGGTTAAAATCCTATAATCAAAGGATTTTTCCTGGAATCAACCCTGAAATTATATCGTACTGAACATTGAAGTACTAGGCTTCGGCCTGGGAAACTTATATTATTCTGTTCATCATCACAGATTCAAATATTCGTTGTAAGTAGGGATTTTTGGGAAAGGTACGAAATTTGTCCTGAAGGTTGAATTTTCTTCCTCTCTAAACGTTGCGTAACGTTGAATCAACGTCAATGCCAAAATTAAGTTGCGAAAAAGGTTTAATTCAATGTCTTTAAAACGTTTATTAAACGTCATATTCAACGTTGAATCAACATTTCTTAGAATACTAATCCGATAGTTGTATAAACGTGGAATCAACGTAAATTCAACGTTTATTAAACATTTAAGGAAAAGTTGAATAAACGTTTATTTAACATGATTGTGCTGTGTGGGATGTAACATGGAAGTATACCGGAGACGACAGTATTTTGCGATTTCAGAGAGAAGGAGGTGAGAACTATCATTGATATGTTGTAGAGATAATTAACCTTCGTCTAAAGGGCAAAAATAGTTTCCCGAAAATACCGGGAACTTGGTGTTCTTGAGTATTTTTCCAGTTCTTAGTCTACTGTCATCTTGCCATTGCCTATACCGCCTTGCGTAATGGCGGTTCACTAGCGCTGCCACTATTCTGGTGTTCTCAACTAACATGTAAGTGCGGCACAGACTTTCTAGGCATTGCTTTCGACAAGTAGTTATATTTGATGTCGGGATTATGGTTTCCAACAACGTATCGGATATCTGTACAGACATCAGAAGCTAGTTGAGGTCACCTCTTACCCCCGGTCAAGAAATAGCGATAAACTCCCCTGTCATAAACTTTCATGCACCTAAGTGCCGAACACATGTTGCCGGTTTTTTATGGAAACCATTATAGGCACGCTAGTTGAGGTCACCTCCTACTCCTGCTCTAGAAATGCAAAATAATGTTCTCTCCCGTATACTTCCGCGTTAATTGAAGTGCCGAGAAAGGTACCTCGCCGATGTTTGGCAGGAAAAAAATATCATTTTAGACTCAGGTCAAAGACCAGCTTTATTTTCTATAAGTTTAAATTGGTCACCGTTCAGGCACGAATCCTACAGAAATTGGGCATAACTCTTTAGATGTTTTCGGTCATTGGTTGGAGGACGTTTGCCTCTAACATATCCGCTTCGATCTCTCAAATTTCAGACGTGGTCGGCCTAAACTAAAAGTTGTATAAAGGCCTTAAATAAATTCAAATTCAGGCGTGGTAACACGAAATATCGAAACAAGAGTATCTTTTATTTATCATAACATAAATGTACTTCAAAATAGGACCATAATAAAACAACGTAGTTAGGCCCTTTCTGTAAATTTAAAAAAAATTGAAAACATACATTTGTTTTTAGTACAAAACAAAGTTTCCTATGTACGAGTATCAATAGGGTATTATTTCTCACCCCAAGTCAACTCTTAGATTTTTTAAAATATGAAATATAGTATGCCCCGCACGTTTTACCACAATTTACACTGCCATCCTATCTGCTCTTAACTCAAGGATTAATATACACCAGGAAATAAAAAATGGGTCACAGCGATGAATAAGCGTGAGTTAAGACTGAAAATTTGGTCAAATTAGATTAGACTGGATCCTAATAGCATTGCATAATTACAGTAGGCTTGAAAACCAGTTCTATACGTCAAGTATGCAAGTTTACAAACAGAATGACGTGACACTTTGTAAGTATCTTTAAACGGATGTTTTTAAGTTGACACTTTACAAACTTGCAACAAGTGTGTCCTGGTACAATTGCTGCAAGGATACAAGTATGGAATATCACGGTTGGTACGTTCGCAGTAACTTTGCATCCAGTTACAACTTATCATATTTGCACTTGTTACCTTCCTCATCTTAGTGACTCTGGTTCTGGTTTATAAAGCAAGCATCTGCACACTGTCCGTTATGAAGAGTACGCCCCATGCTCTCGCCACATTATGATACGTTTCTGCCGTCGCATGTGCCAGTTTGAACCTATACAACATTACCCTTAAGTTACATTGTTCCAACTTGTTGCATCAAGCACCGTAACAAGTCTTATGACACCGGAAGCTATACTTAATATGGCATGAAGGCTGCCTGTTGCTGTGAACTTTAACAGGTAATACTCATGGTTGTGTTAGTCCCGTACAAAAGCAAACCTGGAGTATTGAATGTGGAATTTCGGACATTTATTTGCGATTTGCATTACATTTCCCACTTTTGTTACGTTGTTCTTTTCAAGAATACATCTGAATCAAAAATACCGAAATAATTATAAATGAATGTACTCTTATTTCAAGATAATTTTTTTTTTCTAATTCTGTAACCAAGAAAATATATATCAATTTATTGGTACACAATTTACTTCGGTTATCCAGTGGATTGTATTACTCAATTAGGTGATAATTCTTAAATTTATGTGTGTATATACGTTCCGAATTTTCTAGAACAGTAACGGAATGATATCTCATCCCGACGTCCCCAAAAGTTTCCTAGGGAGGCATAAATTCCCGATGAAAATGCATATGGTGCATTCCAGCGTAACGGACGCAACATTCGCACAGCTCTTTTACACATTTATGTATGTCTTCTATAAAGTGTTACATTTCAAAGTTAAAACTTTACTCAAATGTAGGAAATGAATTGGTTTGTATTCTGTGAAAAAAAAAATGTGATTGAATTTTGAATAGTTTACAAAGTTTTAAATTTGCGTAGCGGACGTAACACGGATTGGACATGAGTTTTTCAGTCCTTAGGGAAAATTGCATTTGCTCTGAAAGTAATAATGCTTTAAGCTCTAATTTTTTTATTGTAAAAAGACAAGAGATGTACTTCTTTACTACTACAAAGTTATCGAATTACTCAATTAGTTTCTGCGTAGCAATTTTTGAAAGCCCGTAACGGACGCAACATAAAAACGTAACGGACATAACATTTCTGTCCAGGTGCCCATAGCAAGTGAATTTCGCTTGTGAAACATAAGATAAATTTAAATATTAAAAGAAAAGTGAAATTAACAAAAATTAATAACACTACATTCGAGTGTAACTTAAAGCACTTCTACAGTGCATCCCTAAAATAATTGGGGATGCACTGTAGAAGTGTTCTAAGTTCCACTCAGCTCCCAAGAATTGGGAGCACTTCTACAGTGCATCCCTACATCCCACCTCCCAAAGCTTGAGCCATTATTTCTGAGACACACTGTATAGCCTACCTTCAGCATTTTCCTTTGCAACGTTACAAAATTTCGATGTATTATTGACTAATTTTTTTCGTTACAAGATACGACTTAGTACCGCCCTTTCCACAATCTCCTCCTCCCAACCAATACCGTATATGGCCCTTTACCGTGCGAAACATGGTAAAGTTTATATAACTGTTCAGCTGATATTGTGTACATACAAGTGTGTGTAATTGCGCATCTTCTAATCTAAGTTGTACCGTTTTCTGTGGCTGTCTTGTTGAATCAAACTGTCAAAATCCTGCAATGTGGCTGAAGAACTTAACAGCTGAAGAACCAGACGAAGATAATCCTGATGACGAATGACTAAATGGCTCAAGATGAAAGCAATAAGCTTATCAGTTTTCGAAATTTCAACTGGGCTGGAGCAGGGTTGACTGAAAAATCTCATTTTATAAAACCAATTTTGTAAAGATTTTTCTTATCTTTGTTTTATTCAGAATCTAATATAGTGGAGTATTATTGTATGTAGAAGTTTCTTATCTTCATAAAAAGTTATCAAAGCACTGTTTTTCAATATGATTCAAGATAACTGTTAACAAAATAGCACTAAATCCTACAAATAGGTATAATATTAATTTTTAATATAACTTAAGGGCTACTTCATAATTGAGAATGCATTGTATTTTTTTATAAATTAGGTAAGCTTTTCGTCAGCTTCCTTCCCATTTAAGATTAGAGTAGGAAATAACAGTGTTGCTTACTGTTGACTCACTAACTGACGAAATATACTCTAAGACTAAATATCTGGTGTAGTAAAAAGTAATCCATTATTTTGCCAATAGATGGCTTCAGTGATCTCTAGCTCGCGTTGTATAAGTCCGATCGGGTTCAACGAGATGGCGTTCAAACGATAAGATTGCGATGTTCAGATAGTTGTGATGAGTTGACTCAGTGTTGTGTGAGCGCGCGTCAAAATGGACACTAGCAAAGAGAAAATACGCTATATTTTACAGTTTTTCTTCGATAAAGGCGAAAACGCAAGCCAGGCGGCTGCAAATGTGAATAGTGTTTATGGTCCTGATACTGTAACAGACAATCACGCGCAATTTTGGTTTCGTCGATTCCGTTCCGGTAATTTTGACGTCAAAGATGTACCACGCACTGGAAGGCCAAGTGTCGAAAATGTCGATAAAATCATGGACATTGTCGCGTCCGACCGTCATGTAAGCACTGTTTCGATTGCCCAAGAGCTGAACATTGCACAAAAAACCGTGTGGAACCATTTGCATAAGGCTGGATACACAAAGAAGCTTGATGTATGGGTGCCACACGAGTTAACGCAAAAAAACCTCATGGACCGAATTTCCATCTGCGAATCGCTGCTGAATCGCAACAAAAGCGACCCATTTCTGAAGCGGTTGGTGACTGGTGATGAAAAGTGGATCACTTACGACAACGTCACGCGAAAACGGTCGTGGTCGAAGCGCGGTGCGCCGGCGCAAACGGTACCCAAGCCAGAATTGACGGCCAGGAAGGTTTTACTGTGTGTTTGGTGGGATTGGCAGGGAATTATCTACTATGAGCTGCTACCCTACGGCCAAACCCTTAACTCGGAACTATACTGTCAACAATTGGACCGTCTGAAGGCAGCAATCGCCCAGCTTTGGCCAATAGGAGAGGCATTGTGTTCCACCAGGACAACGCCAGGCCACACACATCGATAGTGACTCGCCAGAAGCTCTGGGAGCTTGGTTGGGAGGTTCTTATGCATCCACCTTATAGTCCGGACCTGGCACCGAGTGATTACCATCTGTTCCTGTCCATGGCGAACACGTTTGCTGGTGAAAAATTCGCTTCAAGAGAGGCTTGTGAAAATCGACTGTCTCAATTTTTTGCCAATAGGGACAAGGGCTTCTATGAGAGAGGCATCATGATATTACCTTCCAAACGGCAACACGTTATCGAACAAAACGGCGCATATGTGACCTAAATCGGATCATTCTAACTATGGTAAGTCAAGCCTTCAATGTCATGCAAAAATAATGGATTACTTTTTACTACACCAGATGTGTGTACTATAAAACTTCAAGATCCATTCTGTAAAGTCCATGTATAACCTTTCGTGTGAAGGCTACGCAGGGCAGATCCAAAGGGATCGGAAAAAGATCTAAATTATTGGAAGAACCTTCACAAAATAAATGTTACCAGATCAAACAAATCCTATTGCATTTTGTTCACATCCATTTTTAATACTGTCAGTAAGCAGTACTCCTGTATGGACTAACTGTTACACAGTAGCCCTGCTCGTTTTTACCCGCGTGGATTGGGGCACTCTGTCGTGGCCATGTGAGCTGCATTTGGAAATTTAAAAAGACACTTAGAGAAGACAGCGAAGGTCAACTATCACTACAGTGTCAAATAAGAGATGGATCAGCCCGATCTAACTCTTTTATAATTTAATTGTTCAATTACGCTGAACAACATGATTTTTGGCACACGGAAGAGAGAATGTGTGTCGAAGAGAACCTGGCAACCTAAAGAGAAATATGTGGCCCCACCTAGCAGACTGCTAAGGAATGCAACATGACGCGCTATAAAGACGGAAATCGCGTGCAGGCAGGCACGAACAGTCGCAGGGTAGTGTTGTTGCAAGTGCTTCACAGTTTTGTGGTAGTCTTGTGTGTTACAGACTGCGGAAAGATGCCAAGGAAGTGCGTCAACCACCCAAACAACTTCTATTATGTGTATGGAAAGATCACATTTAAATCGCAACAACGAAATTTGATGTTCCTAGCGAAAAAAAAAATATGAGTTATATTTCTGCTGTAAAGTGATGGAGCAGGATAAGCAGCTGGCCCCTCGTATCTGTTGTTCGATCTGCATGAAGTGTCTGACAGAGTGGACAAAGGGTTCATGGCGTACGAGCTTTGCAATACTTATGGTATATCGTGAACCAAAATATAAGTCATTGGATTGTTATTTCTTACTTAGTCTTTTTTTATCTCTCAAACAATTTAAGGGCTTTTGTTAGGTCGTTCAAGAAATATACTACTCTACAATATATGAAAGTTACATTGAATTCGGTGGAAATATTCAAAAGACATTCACAAAAGTATTTTGATCAAATTTAACAAACTTCTTTAGTTCACTCTACAAACTGCTATTTTCCTAACGGCCGGTCACTCTGCGATTCTTTGTCACACCAGGCTCATGATTGTGTACCTGGCCACTTCTTTCCCACATCCTCTCGTGTACCCTACCCTGGTCTGAGTGAAAGATGCCTCAAGGCTATAAATAAAATTTCATGGAATTTTCATTTCAGCAAATCAGCGTATTATGATGGAGCAGGTGATAGTAATAATGAAAAACCAGAAAACAGTGTTAACGAAAAAGCTTTATTATACTAATTAGACACAACGCACTATGAATGTGTGTATTTGAAGATTTTCACTTGAGTAACGAAAGACCTGTACATCAACCAAAATACATTACAAAAGACGGAACTAGCAATAAAATAGGTTTAATGTTCCAACAATTTGTTTACCATATGCTACATTAATATATTTACATCCATCCACACACAAATACACATCCCGACACGCATGCAATATATGTAGGACCTCCTTAATAAAAATAAAAACTACTTTTTAAAAAAAAAACCAGCTCCCATTTATTATATAACTATAAATTTAAATCAACTGGTTGTGCTATGAAGTGAAACTTTCTACAAGATTAAGTTCCTGCATCTGAATCATCACAATTTTGATTTTGTTCCTTTTGGAGGCAATTTAATAAACGGCTGAACCAACGGGAATAAACCTTGGCTACTTTTGAAGTCTGTAATGTCTTCAATGAATGTTGCCTGGAATAAACAGAGAATTTGAGAGATACATTAATACAAACTCTTGCTATACAGCTACAACACATGAAGAAGAGAAGGGAATTAAAAGGTGAAACATTCTATATAAATTAATAAATGTTACTATCCACCAAAAAGTACTGGTGTAGTTATTGACTCCGTGAGCTCGTTCTGTTGATATAATACCGGGTCCTTGGTGATTATTCAAGGATCTGTCAACATAAGTCTACCAACTATTTCCACCAATGAAACGCTTATAATACTGTAATGGTTCTACAAACAAGTCAATAGCTATCTTGCACAATGGAAATGATAGGTGTCATGAAGTTGCTGTCACTCTTGTGAGGTGTTCAAGACTACGTTACATGCTTGAATTGGCCTTCTCAGAGTCCTGACTTCAATCAAAAGGAATAGAGGTAAGGTTAACTTCAATGCAGGAACCGGTTGAAATTCTGAAGGAAGAAGGAAGTATGCTTCATGGACTAGTGCTTAATATAATCCTCAAGTATTGTCGTCCTAACAGCTGTAAAACGATGGACTTAATATTGACGTGAATGAGGCTGTAAATCAAGGTAAGACAAATTTAGATATCCAATTACTTTGGGCAGGTGGTTGTTTTGTGTGTTCGTGACGTAGCTTCCGATTTGTCATTAAAATCAGAAACTAATATCCCCAAATATCACAATAAAAAACAAGAGGAAGTAAATATACAGCATGTCCAAAATATATCATTCAATATAAAATCAACTAGGTTTAGAAATACTTGGCTTGTCCGATTTTACAGCGAAAGTCTAACTTGTATTCAGCAGAAGGTTTACCTAAATTTTATATTTAAACACAGAATATACTGGAGCGTTTACTGACATACTTCAAATAAATGTTTTCCCAAATAAGTTAGGTTCTAGATGTACCAAAACATACTATGGAAGAAAACATCGAAATATCTTGTCCATTGCAAAAGAAATTAATTTCTCACAATTAAATGACTACACTATCTTTCGTATCTGGTATCATTGAGTTTACAGAAATCATAAATAAAATGTTCCTTTGAGTTGTGAATTCCGTCCTGATCGGGCCCCTAGCGTCTAAGGATATGATTAACATGAGAGCGGAACAGCGCTTGACAGACTGTGAGTGTGCAGGGAATGCGATACTACTCGCCACTAAAGCGGTTCATTCCCACCACCTGAAGCATAGGCTAACGACTGTATTAAGTGCGTTAAATTACTTTTTATTAATTTTTTAAAAAAATATTTCGTCACCTTAGATGTATTATATATACAAAATTTTATCTTACAGTATTAATAGGCATCCAATCGATTTCAAAATAGCACTAAAGCAAGCAAACTAAACTCTAGACTATGAGCATCATCTACGAAATAACGAACATCAAAGGAGGGTTTACGCATGTGTACGAAGCGGGAAAACTAATTTATTTTCTCTTTTTACTAAAAAAAAAAAAAGCCACATTAAATATCTAGTCACGTTGTTTACCACATTTGTCAACTTGAATGGTGGCTATACAGTAATACGTGACCACGAGGTATTCCTCTTTTGTACACCAGGTAAATGCCGGGATGGTACCCACAAACTAGGCCCTGGTCGACTACCTTCCAATATCCTCTTCCTCACCCTATCCGGCCAAAGCCTATAAGACTATAAATAAATTCATCTACCTGACGATATTCCTACTCTAGTCCCATGAAACGTCGGATACAGTACGGTATTGTTAGCGTTATTCTGGAACCGACTAAACGCTTATTGATTCACAAGTATATCACGTATTAAAAATACTACCCCACTGCGGAACACTAACCTCACTCATTAAAGTTAGCGATAGACCTTGCTGAATTATCTACTTCATTTCTAATAGATGACTATTCTTAGGAAACACTGTAGTTTTACCTCAAGAGGAATATTTGGAAAATATCATGTGCAGGCTAGAAAATCAGTAGAGCCCGGATGCTTTACAAAATGCCTATATATAGGACTTGGTTAAAGCTTATTTTAGAGTCATACGTCTACCGACAGCCAATTTTATTTTGTCTATTTAATATAGAATGCCTAACTTCATTGTTAAATGCCTATTTCCATGCTTTATATCAAATCTGTAAATCACAACTAGCCCCTCCTCCCCCACCAAAAACAGTTATTTAAAAATTAGTGTAGACAGACTGCGACTCAGTGATATAATTAAGATCCGGTCTTCTCCTTTTTCACTGTATCCCAGATATGAAGAAGTTCCTTCCAATGTTGTATGTTTATTAAAGCGGATTCAAGTAAATATTCTTTTATTTTCTGACAACTATCAAACTTGTGCAAGTACATTTCTTATTACTTTTCCGCTCTTTAGTTGTGATGTTTAATGCCTATTTTTGAGGGGTATTGTATTGTCAACATTTTTAATGTCTATTTCCACAATTTTAGTATCTAAATATCCGGACTCTAGTTGTGTGAGAGAGAATGAAATTAATTAATTCCTTACCTCTTTACAGGGTGGTGATGGTTTTAATCCATCTCCTGCTACCTCAGATTTGGTTTCTTCCCCTGCTCCTCCCACAGCCGTTGATATTACATGCACAGCCAGTTTGTGACGTTGAGGAGAAGTGTGTTTTAGCAAGTCCTGAAATAAAACATACATTTTGGTACCAGAACTCAAAAGGACGGATACATAGCTCATAATCAAGTTGCAATGCATACTAATTTAATTACGCAAAACAGCATCTTTATCTAAAGAAAGCACCATGTACAGGGTAGACGAAAATTCCCTCCACGGAGAAAGTGTTGTGGTGACTAGCCATTCGGAATTTCGAAGCAGTATTCTCGGAAACAACAGTTTGCACATCTCCATGGAATCAAGCTCCCAAATAGCAAATAATAACTGAATATCGGCGTAAAGGAAATTCCCATTCGCCATGAAATTTAACGGAAGGGAGGTACCATCTTCACAAGGTGCGTATTTCACGAAGTTTACCAACATCATCTTAGAAAATAAATAAATAAGAAAGTTTCCTAATTAATCAACCTGTATATTACCCGCAGTCGTGAAATGAACATGATACTCACAGACATGGGATGCACATTTAGTTGTGTGTGTCATTCTATATTATCTGTGTGAGTTAGTCTTTAATACGCATATGCAGTCCTCCCCCATCGCTCTCAAATATCCAATTATAATATGTACATCCACTTAAATTCGTTCCCTCTGGTACAGCATTTATTTTACGGGAAGTTGTGCATAAAGGAGGAATTTCACTAGTTTGGAGCTGTCACTGTTGGCAAGATGCGGTTTCTATTTTAAGTTCTCGGCATCGCCAAGTTTAGTACAGTTCTATAAGTTTAAATAGAGTATAAAATTTGTTTCAATTTTTGCTGCTGGGTATAGCATATACTTCAACTCAATTTTATTTGGGGCCTTACGCAACTTTGGCTCAGACCGAATTGATGATGCAATGAAGAAAGCCGGAGGAAACGGGAGAGCTCCGAGAAAACCCATGCACACGGTGCTTGTTTAAAACAAAGTCCACATAACACAAGCCGGGATGGAGCCGAGGACCCTACCCACCAGACGTGAGCGCTCTACCACTGAGCCACCGGCACCATGGCCTGAGTACATATTAAAACTACTACAAACTTTGTTGATAAAAAAAAAATGTTTTATCTGCTACAAAGGGTTAGGGAAACGAAAACAATTGACTATTCGTTCTGTTTGCAATATCACATATTTACTTAATTTTATCATAATAAAAGTACTCATTCACTTATTAGACGTAATTTCAATTACCTGAGTAGTTTGCTCGATTTACTGACAGACAGACAGACAGACAGAGAGAGAGAGAGGGGGGGGGGGGGGGGGGGAGGTTTTTTTTGTTGTTGTTGTTTGTCTAGCTCGTGACAAGTGTTGTGCTCTGAAGCCTTTTGTTCTGAAGAATACTGACAATACACTCGAATTCCATTACTGTAAATTCTACATATCTTACGGTGCGCTACAACGAAGTGCGCTTAATTAATTCCAGTCTTATCGATAGAGTATGATTTACGACGATATCCGCTACTTCTGTAATGTCTACTTAATATAATGGTGTAGTCGTTTCTTTTTCACGTTACTACTCCTCATGATTCGCTACATAGCCTCTTTTTTAATGTAGTAGTTTATTTGTACTGGGCGGAAAATGCAAGAGACAAGAGAAAATCGGAAAATAAAACTACAAAGCTAGATGCTCAACCAATGTGGTAATGTGAATAATATAGTGAAATACGTATCGGTACTGGAGAGACAAAGAGGTTCGAGTTGTTGCCGGCTATCTGACTACGGTTTTCCAGTGTTTCCCTTATTCACGGGCGAATGTCGGGAGATTACCTTAAATAGGTCCTTGCCGCTACCTTCCACATACCCTTTCCCTGAAGTAATCGTCAAGAGACGTCAACTGCCATTCCTACCATTAATGTAACCTAATACAGAAAAGCAACCGTATTATGGTAATTACTTATGATCACTATATTCTGCAACCTCAGACGAGTTTCTGGATAGTAGCCTGTGCATTTAGTCACATCTTGACTCATTTCTGACTCAACCAACCCTAGAAACCCAGGAAATCGTCACCTTGGTTCTAATATACACGTGTACCTTCACCTCGTTCAACATATTACATTTTCAAAATTAGATTTTGGATTACAAGTCATACCATAAAATGTTTCTGCTCCAATAGGAATATAGAAAGTGTGTCTCAAGAAGTATACTTAAACACCTTAACACACAGTTCCCATCTTTTACCAACCCAATACTGATAATCATGTAGTTAACGAACACCTTCGGTACCTACACGTAATTTACTTTAAAAATAAGCTCTGATTAAACATGATACAGCGGTATTGTACCTACCTCATAGAATTTAATTACATCCTGTTTCTTTAGTGTCCTTAGGTACGCTACTTCTATATTAGCTCTGTCAAAATTATATTGTTGTGATGTAATTTCTGACCAATATCTCGCAGATAACGCCGCCAGCTTCTTTGGTTTTTCCAAGCGCTGTGCTGCCAGGGCTTCCTTGTGTCTCTCAAATTCCTCCGTACTCATATCTTGGAGATAATCCTACGAAGGAAAACAACTGCTTACTACACTTGGAAAGTTCATGCAAAAAGCTATAGAGCACATTCATTACCTATGTATCATAACATATTGGCTTAAACATGTATTATAAATGTAAACAAAATTAAATAAAATTACTATTAGCATGTGAATTACGTCACAGCTCAAGCTTACTCTTCAAATTTAAAGAGTAGTGGCCCCTATTAGCAGAACTGATTAGTTTTTCAGCACCTCCCAAATTTAGAAACATCTTTTCCCTGCCACTGTCACGCCTCCAAATACTGTGATGTCTTTTATGTGGAGGGAAAACAAGCGAACCCTTGAACATTCGAATTAATAACAACCATCGCCACTTTTGAGCAATTAACAACCAAAATGCTCCAGTCTATTTACACACCCAGCCACACATCATCAATTTTGATCTATCTTTCCGTGTTGCTATAATATACATTCTACCCCTACGACCAACACCTCAACACGCCACCTCATGTGAGAAAAACTTCATTCACGGTTTGAACGCAAAAGCGAAACCTGGGCTAAACCTACAATAACTCAACCTCCCCGCCCCCTTCTTTACACAACTTTTTCAATACATAACCTTACACGATGGCCCCCTGAAACTTAAATGTAGTACGTCAATTGATCCAAACTTGATGCGCCGTACGCCATGTGGCCACTATCGCGCCACTCATTTGTACACGTGTTTGTTATACTTCTTTCTTTCTGCTTGAGAAAGACCTCAGAGGTCGAAATATAATTCTTTTATCTGGTATTATTTGTGTGTTTACATCTGTAACAGTATGATGTACCTAGGTATCAAACCGTGAACCTTTAAATTCTGAATCGAAAGCCTCACAGGCTACACTAAGTCAAACATGTTAACAAATTCAAATTTTTTATTGTTCGTAACATTAGAAATGCATGAACATAGTCAATTGATACTATAGTCTACATAGACATTACACATATATTTGACTTATAATATGTATTAATCTATACATTCAATCTCTCCCAACCCGTCTGGTCAGCGTGGGAGCAGTAGACCAACTCCTTCCTTCGGGGAGAGGCCTCAACCACTAGTGGATTGAATATGGCTGTGATTTATGATTTATACATTCGATATTCTAACTGCTGAAATCGAAATTGAGACCATATCGACACTTTTGTAGCAGAAGCCTTTTTAGGTTATTGCTAAATTATTTACCTTCTAATTACTTTATTGACGCAGGTAACTTATTATAAAAAAATGTACATTGAATGTAACTTCTGCTTGTTGCTTCCAGTCACTTACTTACTCTGTATATATTTTCATTACTTTCTGGTATAATAATTGTGAATTTCTTCATTTCTTACCGTGAATGCATTGTCCTTTTTTACTAAATTTATTACGTGATATACAAACATTGTATATAATGTTAAAATATTATGTTGTTTAAATAAATCTTACAAGAATGTTTCCGGTTCACTTTAACAATTGTTCTGATAGCCATTTTTTGTAGGACGAAAACTCTTTTTACATTAATTCCACAGGCACTACCCCAGAGTAAGAGACCATATGACAAATAAGGATAAATCACTCCAAAATAAATTTATTTTAGTGTTTCTGTAGGTAGATAATCAGAAAGTCTCCTTAATAAGTAAATAATTGTAATTAATTTTGTGCAAATATGTTCAATATGATATTTTGATATTTTCAAGTAAATCTGTTGTCTACATGTAACCCAGGAAACTTGAAAGAATTACTACTATCAATACAAGTGTTTTGGTTTGTGATAGAGATTTTGTTTCCAACCAGATCAAAATTAACTAGTTCAGTTTTGTCTGCATACTTTGTGACAAGATATCTGTCAGAACAAGGGAAATTCTGGCCCCTTCTCGAAATTTTTGTAATAAACTGATTACAAAGTAATGAAGTTTAAAGACCAATTTATCAAATATTAAAAGGTCCATTCGACTAAACGCTCGAAGATCTATTGCGTTATTTTCAGACATGATGGGCAGTATCGCGACATTGGTATCGTGGCAAATACTTCGCGAAAAAAAAGTATCGGTAACGAAGTACTAGATATTTTTAAACGGTATCGAGAATCGGAATAAGTGATACTTTGTGCGATACTTCCTGAGCAAGTCAGTCCAGTCGTTGGGAGAGGGATACAAGAAAAAGGAATAGTCCAAATCTAGATGGCAGTCATGAATGTTGTGAATTATGATATGTTCTGGCAACATTGATAGAAATGATATCACATTTCCCGGCAGTCATCACGTGGTAATCACTCAATAATACGATGGAGGAACATATAAGTACTGAAGAAAATATTCTTCAGTGGCCGGAATTGAACGAATTATTTTCCGTTTAAAATAATCAAAGGGAGGGCATTGACGGGTACAGATACTTAAAGCAAACTGTTTATTATGTCTACCTGTGGGACGACTTATTTCAATAAACAGACCATCGTCTTCTCATAAAAACTTTGTAAACTTTATTTTTATATGGGCCAGTTTAGTAACTTTGGACTTCGGCCCGTCACGATTTGCCCTTAGCTGTTAAGTGTTAAAATCCACACCCATGCCCCTTCCGGGACTCGAACCCGGGACCGTTGAGTCGATAGCCTACCGCCGCAGACCGCTCGACCACCCAGCCGGCGTCGTCTTCTCATGTGAAGAAACACATAAAGGTACATGACATTACCAGCATATTTAGAGAGAAAAGTATGTACGTTATTTTTGTCATATTTAGTATTTGATACTCCTCGCCCAAACGCTTTGTTGCTACAATCTTGTCATCTAATGTAACTAAATACGGTTATTTTGCAGAACAGTAATTTCCAAGTGACGTGGAACGTCAAGGGAGAAGTGGCATTCTATGTTCAAAATATTTACTTAAAACAGGGCAATGTACAATTATACGAAAGAAGAGTATTTCAGCTTTGAAGTTTAAAGGCTTTCTGAAACTAACATGTAATTTTTGTACACAATTACCATAAAGACTTAACCTTTTTCGGAAATACTTTACAAGATGCACTCAATAAGGAACGGTTCCTAGGAACACATGGACAGTCCTCGATCGGTGCCCCCATTTTCTTAGACAATGGGAAAATAAATATTTTTTTTGGATTTACGCTTAATTTGTGACTAAAAGTTAGGTTAGTTCATGTTAGTATTTGATAAATAGAATAGAAATGGCATTTTCCGAACGCTAGTGTCATGAATTCACTGAGGTGGGCCTGTTTATTTTATATGCAGTTCTTTAATACTACCATTTATTTTAGATTTGTGTTCGTCAAGAAAACTATGTCAAGTATCAATGAAGTACCGAGATACTATCGAGAAGTATCGGTATCTAGAAACTTTTAGAAAGTATCTTTTCCATGTCTGGTTATTTTCAAGATAGCTGGTGGAAATTAAATAAACAAATCGTACACGCCTCAATACAGCCAATCCTTGTTTGCTTCACTCAAATTCTAATATTGTTAACTTCCCTCCCTCTCTACTAAATTCATAAGATATCACATTTCACCTGAAGAAACTACTACAAATAAAGAATCGAGAACGAGAGCGATCGGTGAAATAGTTCCGAGGCTGGAACGAAATCCCGAGTAATGATATGAATAAACGAAGCTCAAAGAACTACTATATTCCATGATAAATAACAGATAATTAGTTTTGTAAGACCCGTAAAATATTTTCATTCCCTCTTTTCCTCCCCAAAGACTAAAACTTCACTTCTTATATTTACATTACGTCTTCCGATAAAAAAAGAAGTGGTTCGGGTTCGATTCCCAGTTGGGACACCTTCTTAAAATCAACAATTTGAGTCCTACACCATAATCTACTTACCCCCATACTTTCCAAGAACGATTCTATTCTTTGGTCCACATACGACGGATGACGATCAGATTGGACGATCACTCTCAACCCTTGAACTCCATTCGTTCTTCTTATTCCGCTGAATACAATGTAACCAAGTTGTTCCTGAAAATATGAAATTTGTATATAAATAACAAGAACTCAATACCACACATGTTTTATATACATTTTGTACTTATTTAAAAAAAAATGCCCGTAAATCTGAAAGAAGTCACCCTATGCTTTATTAACAGAGCAATGATTAGTGCTAAAGCAAACCTGAGAATATCTTCAGTGACTACGAAGGAACGGAACCGAATACGGCTGATTCGTTACAGCCGAACAATCTCACTTACCGTACTTACTCCAATATAAGCGCCCTCATTTTTTTAATGCAGAGCAAAAATTCCTGAGTGACGCTTATAATCGAATAATACGTTTTCGGACAAATGGTACAGAATGGATAGAGATACTAACTCTATCTGGATAAATACTTCTATGAAGTCGCTAGTTATTGCAGCCAATGACGAGCCATGGGTGAATTTTCTCTAGTGATCGTATAGGGTATATTCGCATAATAAACAGTTTCTCAAAACAGACCGTTTTTTTTTAGGGGCGCTTATATTCGAGTAAATACCGTATTCATCAACGTACTGCAACTTTTGCAAAGAACTTTGGCCCTCTAATCTAGTTAGACATGAATCTGACATTAAAAAGAAATGAATGCTCAATCCTTTCCTTAGACCTTAGATCTTCTTTCAAACTTACCCAACTACCTACTCAAGGACTGATCAAACTTCAGTGTCTACAGAATTCACAGAAGCTAAATTCATGACTTTTGCGTGCAATACAAAGATGAAGAAATTTTAGGAACAGCTAGGGAACCCGGGATTACCACACCTGAACTCCCCCTGATATGAGTACCCTGGGTAAATATATTTCTTAACATATCCTGCTGTATCATTATAAGCTCCCAATATCAAACATGATTCAAGTGTATGAGAATATTTTTCTGCAAATTTGGGAAAATGGCAAATGTACCATTGAAAATAGAGAGAGAAAAAAAACAAGGTTTACCAGACTGAACTCATGCCTAAAACTCAATTTCATTACTTTTTAACGACTTTCATAACCTGTAGATACCCTGAACTTATACTTGATTTGACTCATAATATTCACAGAACTCTCCCCCTTCAACTATCCTTTCATAAACACTAGGAAAGCTTTTAGATTGGTAAAATTAATGGAGCTGAATGAGATTTGAATTACATTAATGAAATAAATTATTGATCATATATTGCAATTACACAGGTTTCTCAAAGTCTTTATCACTTTTATTATTAGTGTATTCGGGAAAGGAAGTATACAGATATATGTTAACGGTAATTCGTTCGATTCGGTTTTCACTATCTAATGTTCAGATGATTTCTTTATTAATGGATAAGGGGAGAGGGAAGGATTTGGTAAGTGTCGGCCAGGGCCTATGTTGAAGGTACCACACTGGCATTAGCCTGGTGTGATTGAGGAAAAACCTTAGACAGGATGGTCGCTGGGATCGAACCCACAACCTCCCAAGTGCTATGCCAATGCATTACCACTGAGAAACGGCGGCTCGATATCTAATGTTCGAGTAATGCCAATATTTCAAATTCAGCCTTCCTCATAGGAATAGTTTATGGCTGCAAAAACCCATCAGGCGCTTCTTGCAAAATGTTTTGTACAAGAACGTCAAATATGCGCACTCAAGATAATGGTACGGAAGTAAGTCCAGGTGAAAATTCTCCTTTCCCAAGATCCAATGCATAGTTATTAAGAGTGATTCTTCGACTTCGAATCGGAAATGGGTTGAACGTGGGTTTGAAACCCGCGGTTTCCCGCTCTGGTTTGAGGTTTCCTAGGGTTTTCTTCAGTTTCACCACACGCGAACGCCGGATGGTACCTCAAGTAAGACCTTGGCCGATAGCTTCCTCATCGTCTACCTACCCCAATCTTGCTTGAGTCAAAGATGCCAGAAGACTGCAAATACTTTCAAATACAAAGAGTGATTCCGTGTGATCTGGGTGCGGTAACAGCGTTTCCCATATTGAGGGATCGTTGTTTCGTACGCAAGTGACGCTACTTTTTTTGAAGGACACTTACTTGTGTTATCGGCACCTCGACGTTGTATGGAGCATAAAACCATATACTCCGATTTCTGTGCGTATACCTGAACTGCATCATCGTACTTATTTACTTTTATTATAGTTTAACCATTTATGCATGGCAGATGAATGTATGCAATGTTTAGTCTCGTTTCCATGGAAACTTTGAATAGCGTGATTTGGTTACGCCAAAAAATATGAATGTCATTCTCGAACCAGAGTCAGTGATTTATTGATTAACAACTATTGTTTTCTACGTAATAAGGAAAGAGGAATTTGTGTGATTTCGTATGGATGATCATTAAGTTTACGATCTGTATTTACAAATCTTTTAGAGTATGGTTCAAACTATATCGATATCCAAAAAAGGGATTTAAAGTATTATGTATACGACAATTGAGAAGAATGATGCTGTGTTCTCTTCACAACTGTTAGCTTTGCTTAAAGCATTTGGTCCGTAATAAAGATTGGTTCTACCCTAACCTTATTGTACCTAGCTCTTTTCAAGTACTTCAATATTTTGAGGGAAAAGCGTTCAGCATTTACATTGGCGCACAATGGTGGTTGAAAAGAATCTAGCTTCAAGGCAGTCAGATGATATTCAATACTTGAGCAGGGTTGTTTCCACTAAAATCAGCAAGTGGGGGACAAAGATAATGGATTGGCTTTTTAAAGTCTTGCCCCGTATATCAGTAAGGCAGAGATATAATGATCATCAAGTATTGCTACAGAGAGGTTCGCAGTTAAATTGCCCATTGACAAAAGGTTTACTTTGTGACGATTCTTATATTATCTTCGAAATCGATTCAGGATCATCTGTTAGCGTGGTTGGCCTGGATATCTATAGCACATATCTAGCTCATGTTCCACTTCGTCCTACTGCATGTACATTACGAAGTGCTACTAATAATTTCTTATCAGTAATTGGTGAGACTGCAGTTCAAGTTGTGGTAGAGGGAAGATCTAAAGTCCTTCCCTTGATTATAGTTCAGGATACTTTTCGTAAGTCAGTTTTGGGCAGGTTCTGGTTAGATGAGCTGTGGTCTAACTGGAGGCTAAACATATTTAACAATGCTCTTACTAGTGAGTCATTAAGGATGCTAACAGTATCTACTAATAATGATGATCTTAAGAATTAGGTATAAATCTGTGTTTCAAAGTGATATTGAGAAACCAATAGAAGGTCGCATGGTTCATATTCCAGTTAAGCCTGATTCCATACCAATATTTCGTAAAGCATATGAGGTGTCTTTTCACCTTAAGGATGCAGTTAAGAAGGAGATAGTTAAATTGCAATCTCAAGGAGTATTAGTTCCGGTTGATTTCTCAGAATGGGTTACTCCACTAGTAGTAGTAAAAACAATGTTATCAGGTTATGTCTTAACCTAAAGCAAACATTGAATAAAGTAACCGAGAAAGTGATATATCCTCTCCCAAAAATTGAAGATATTATGAATACGATTAAGGGTGCTAAATGTTTTACCATTTTAGATTTACGCCAAGCTTATCTTCAGTTAAAAGTTCATTCTAAGTCACAGCAATTTTTGGGAGTTAGTAAACCATGGGGAATATTCCATCAGACTCGTCTTGCTTTCGGTTTAAGCTGCGTTACACAAGTCTTTCACCGTTTGATAGATGAAGTCACTGCTGGGCTGGAAGGCGTGATTTGTTATCTCGACGACGTGTTGATATATGCAGAAGATAAAAGAGCTTGTTATGATCGCGTAATACAGATAATAGACAGGTTTGAGCGGATCAACATCAAAGTAAGATTGGAAAAATGCCAATTTTTTTAAGGATAAGATCACTTATTTAGGTCATGAAATTTCATCACAAGGTATATCACCAGAGAAGTTGCGCCCTATTTTGCACTGTCCTACCCCCACCTGTGCACAACAGTTAAAACCCTTTTTAGGTATGGTGGCATTTTACCATCGGCATGCTGTCAGCCAGATTGCCCTCTTTGTATATGCTACTAAAGAAAAACGTTAAGTGGAAATGCGACAAACAACATCAAGTGGAATTTGACAATATTAAATGTTTGCTTTTTAAGGCTAATATTTTACATCCGTTCAAACCAGAGGCGGACACTGTCATTATCACGGATGCTTGTCAGGATGGTGTTGGGGAAGTACTGTAACTCAGGGAATGGACAAAGGATCGTGAAAATGCCTTATCTTACGTTTTCGAGAGAGGAGGGGAAGACCTGCTATGGTGTAGATTTGCGTGGTGATGCCGCGCAATTCAAAAAGAATGCGCTTTGAACTAAACATAATAAATATCAGCATGTCTTCCTTTCTAGAGATTGAATAATGATACCGATATCCATAAAAGGGATTTAAAGTATTATGTATACGACAATTGAGAAGAATGATGCTGTGTTCTCACAACTGTTAGCTTTGCTTAAAGCATTTGGTCCGTAATAAAGATTGGTTCTACCCTAACCTTATTGTACTTTTCAAGTACTTCAATATTTTGAGGGAAAAGTTACAGTTCAGCATTTACACAAACCATGAATTCGTTAAACAGAAACAATGACAATGGTATTACCCTGTGTTATTGGAATCCGTTCCATATCATTCTCGAATTTAAGATCGAGTCTTGTTACCATGGGAATAGTAAATAGTTTACCATTCTAATACGGTTAAAGTCTTAAGGGTTCAGCCCTATGTAATCGTACCAAGTTTTAATACAATTGACATAGCCGCGCTCAAGTGATGAGCAAATATAACGTTTATCAACTTAACTTAATCATGTTACCATGGAAACGGTAATAAGCTGGAAGTCTTAGTACAGCTGAAATATGGAGGGTAGCCCACTGTATCACCACACCAATTTTTTTTGGAATTGCATAGGCCATTCTCGAGTGATGAGTAAAAATGCTGTTTTGTTAAAGCACGGTTACCATAGAAACCATACAATCTATCGCCGATTTACACAGCCAAAAACCTTGTACTCTGAGGTGTGATCACTACACCATCTGTGGCTATCACTGCCTCGGAGATCTTAAGCGTCAAGATGACAGAATGAGCAGACCCTAAAACGCTTTCCTCACTTGGTTCAATAAAAGTCCAAAGCCATTACAATTTTTTTTTACCAAAAAATAAAAATAAATAAAAATTAAAAGTGATCGATTATCCACTAGTTTACAAGTTATATTAACACTGAAAATCAACTGAAGAAATCTGTAACCCCAAAGGAAAGGAAAAGATACTAAGACAGCAAATCGAGAACTTATTAATTTAAGAACAAGGTGAGTGAGTGAATTATTGACGTCCTAAACGAGCTGGTGAGCTTATAAGGACGGGATTACAGTTGTTGGTAACGTGAGCTCCGAACCACTGTATGCAATGAACCCAGGTACGGTTATAATCCGTGACCACGCGCACGCGCTCTAACCTCTCGGCCACCCCGAGGACCTTAAGAACAAGGATTTGTGATTTGGTTAATACACAGAGCTTCAAAAAATTCTTAGAAAATAAAAAAAGAGTGCAAACAAATAAGGAATGTTGTAAAAGTGAATGCATGTATCACGTTTGACTTCATATATTAGCCGCTATGTATTTTATTAGACGGTCTTCATTATCCGTGTTTAATGTTTCGTTAGAATCCGTGAATGTGTCAAAGTATATTCTTCTTGCTGATTTTACAATACAGCCTAAGTCGCAAAATAAATTTTACAGGAGGAAGGAAAAAAAACCGCGCCAAATTTGAATGCCGTACTAGTCTTGTCGATATTACACCACTATCTGTTGGACGGGTATAGTTGCCTTGACAGAATGCGAGTCGAAACATGCAGAAAAGCAATTTTCGCCCGAACTGGCTGCTAAGCGGTATAGTAATATCGGTGGAGGTTATATTACTTACTTTAGTACGAAGGATATTGTGACAAGGCTCCCCGACAATCTGCACAAAGAGTTCCAGCAACATGTTGGTTTCTGTAGATTGAAGATTGCACTGATAGTACACTTCAATACAAGAACTACGGTGAATGTTGTTCTTCACCTCAAACACAAAATGACAACCTACAAATATAAATACAAACATATATACGAGACATACGACACATTATAAATTCTTAATATCTAATAATTAACAACAACAACAACAACAAAAAACGCACAAAAATACCAGGTATATAAGCTTAAATCCGCTGTTTGCTCATAGATGGCGTTCGTTAGCGTATGAAGCTACTATGGGCACGCCAGACCTATTGTATGGATGAGTTGGACCTCTGGCAACACGAATCAGTGCACATAATCAACAAGTGCAGACAAGAACACACAGTGTGCCGTTGGTAAGAATGGCTAGTTTTGTGCCAGAAAAAGAGCATATGCGGGAAGCTCTGCTTTTCTGCTTCCATTTGAAGAAAACGGCTGCCGATGCGCATCGAATGCTTGTGGAGGCCTATGGTGACAGTGCTTTATCGGAAACAACGTGCCGAGATTGGTTTCGTCGGTTCAAAGACGGCAATTTTGACCTGAGTGACAAGAAGCGTGAAAATCGGCCCAGGAAATTTGAGGACCATCAATTGCAGGCGCTATTGGACGAGGACGATACCCAATCGCAACAAATGCTTGCCGAGCAATTGGGCGTTACTCAAGCAGCCATTTCCATGCGTCTACGTGCCATGGGAAAGGTTTAGAAGATCGGAAAATGGGTGCCGCATGAATTGATCGATCGGCAGCTGGAGAGACAACAACACACATGCGAAATGTTCCTCGACAGACAAAGAAGAAAGTCGTTCCTGCATCGGATTGTGACGGACGATGAAAAGTGAATATATTTCGCGAATCCGAAACGTCAGAAATCGTGGGTTGATCCCGGCCAACCATCAACATCTTCCTCGAGACCAAATCGCTTCGAACGGAAGACGATGCAATGTGTTTGGTCGGATCAACAGGGTCTACTTTGAGCTGTTGCAACCGGGTCAAACTGTCAATGCCCTCCGCTACCACCAACAACTTAACAACGTGCAAAGTGCTCTGTGTGAAAAAAGGCGGAGTATCAACAAAGACATGGCAAGCTGATATTCCTCCACGACAACGCCCCATCGCACACGTTAAAAGTGGTCCAAAACTACTTGGACACACTTAAGTGGGAGGTGCTACCCCATCCCGCTTATTCACCAGACCTGGCCTCTACAGACGTTGGCGTCGATGGGCTACGCCCTCGCTGAGCAGCACTTCCATTCGTATGCAGGGTCTCTGAGCAGCACTTCCATTCGTATGCAGACATCCAAAAATGGCTTGATGAGTGGTTTGCCTCGAGAGAGCAGGACTTTCTTTGGCGTGGTATCCACAAATTGCCCGAGAGGTGGGCAAAATGTGTAGCTAGCGAGGGAAAGTACTTTGAATAACTTTCTTTGTGCTTTCTATGAACACACCATGTGTTTTGCTGACTACAAAACAGCGGATTTAAGCTTATACACCTGGTACAATCTCAAGAAAATTACTGATTTGCAAAAAGAAGGCACACACACATCGAACACGGGGAACATTTTTACATAGGGAACTATTACTAAAATATTATTCACTATTTAAGTTAAATACTGGGAGTTGCAGGCTGATATATCGATGTCATCAATATTCTACAGAAAGTTGAAGGTTCATTAAGGCACGATAAGCCTCTTCAATCAATCCAATCTTGCACTTTCCTTTTTAAGTATGATTTTTGTTGATGCGGTTGCAGCTAATTTTCACTGCTTTATCGAAACAAATTAAAATCAGTCACTTGTAAATTACGAGTATCTAGACAGGAAAGAAAAAATGTAAGAAAAGCAGTATGAAAACACTATTACCAGAACATCTTAATTTGGAACGAAGAAGGGGTGAAATCCAAGTGAACAAAATTTCTGAACGAAGTAAGCGACATTAAGAAACAATAGGGGCCTGTTTGATATAGCCAAGAATGACAGGCGGCCATATTTGTGAAATCGTTTTAAGGTAGAATTAGTTTACTCAGGTTTCTGAATATGTGAACCAACAGTTTTTTTTTTTTTTTTTTTCAGTGTTGTTGATGTGCTAACAATACATCCTAATTTCTACTGATACAGACATCTTTGCATCCCTAATTTAAATGTTGAACGATTAATAGTCTCTGATTTTATCACTATGAAGAAGTTAGATCCTTTCCCATAAAAGATACATCAAGAAAAAACAATTTAATTTCATTTTTCTATACTGCAAATACAGCCTACAAAATAAAAAGACTTTGCTGGAATCAGCCAACTTACATCTTGGGTGTTTAATTAATACTGGAACCTGAGCTCTGTATCACTTTCACTACTTTAGTGAGTGAGTGAATTGTTATTAACGTTTCCTAAACGAGCTGGTAACAAGTGCGGTACCGAATGATTTTTTTGGCAAAGTGGAAATTTAAATATAGTTTTAAGGTCTTTAGGCAACTTTAGCTCAGGTGGGATGGATGATGATAAGATGAATTTGTGGAATGAAGAAGGTGGGAGGAAACGGGAGAAACCCGTGAAAACCCACACACACGGTGTTTGTCCACCACGAAGCCCATATGGCGTAAGCAGGGATCGAACTGACGACCACCAGAGGTGAGCGCTTTACCATGCGGCCCTTAGTAAGAGCCACCGCGGCCCTTAGTAAAGTGGGCTCCGAACCACTGCGCTCAATGAACCCAGGCGAGATTAGAAGCCGTGACCACGCGCATAGAAAGCAAGCGCTGTAACCTCTCGGTTACCCCGAGGTCCACTACTTTAGTATTGTTTCACGAAACGGAAACCAGGATTTAACCTGCCCGTACTAAGAACGTTTTTTGGACATTATTTAACATCTGATCTATTAATGTTTGACTTAGCCGTACTTATATAATACGCGAAGATTCTTTGCTACGTTTTTCATTATGTTAATGTCTCCACTAACCAGGAAGAGTTAGCTTCTCTTTCATGTTCTTCTACCCTTATTAGCAAATTACGCTTAGTCATGAAAATATAAGTCTCTTCACACGTGCACTCGATCACAATGTAACCCAGAGGATTGCACTGCATCAAAATTTCTTATCTGTGACTGATTTTCCAATATTTTTAGGTAGATACAAAGCACGAGTTTTGTTTTTGAAATCATTTTTTAAGTTTTGTGTGATTTGGGGGTACATCGGTAAATTGACATACACAGCTTTTTCTAGCTGCGGTACATTTATTTTATCGATTTTCTGTTGAACCATGTCAATTCCTTAAGATTTTATTACTATATCCATTCTTGATACCTGAAGTATAAACGTAGTTTATTTCCCTGAACAAATAACCTTCACTAAAAAACGATCTTTATGCTCGGAGAAGCATGACCGTCTATCATTCCTTCCTATATTATAAGCGAGTAGTGTTAATTTGTCTACCAAAAAACAGCGTAAATTATCTGCGAAACGCGTCGACAAAAATCATACTTAATGAAAAAACAAATCATACATCAACCTGAGGATGTATGATTACAGGAGGAGGTATCGAACACAAGTAAACTAATAACATTTAAGGGATATCTTTAGTTCACTGTTTTTCTGTATCGCACTGTCACATTACATCTAAAAACTAACTTCAAAATTGCCGTAAGTTTCCGACCGCGAAAACCAAATACGGTATGAATACCGTCATTTGCTACCTACTTGTTACCAAAGGGTGGATGAATGACCTTGGATATATTGTGCAAAGAATGACCAAAGAATTTAGGTTCTGAAGGAATGAATTAACGTATTTAAAAGACATTTGCAAATATTAATCTGAAACAATTCAGAACTTGCCATTTTCGTAGACGAGTTCATTACTTGAACTCAAGAAGAAAGGGAAAAATGATGATTGCAAGTCAAAAGTTTCTACTACATATGTCAAAAAGCCAGGGGAAGAAATACGTGAGTAAATACGGCATACTGTATTAGATATTCTGGAAAATCTTTTAGATAGAAATTTCAAACACGAGATTTCGAATTTGAATTTAATTTAAGACCTTTAGGCAACTATGGCTCAGGCCGGATGGATGACGATGGGAGAATTGATGGAATGAAGAAAGTGGGAGGAAACGGGAGCACCTCGAGAAAACCCCGCACACGGTGTATTTCCACCACAAAGCCCACATGGCACAAGCCGGGATCGCTGAGCCACCGCCCCTCCAAAGAGACGTAAGTCACGTTTTTCTTTAAAGACAGTAAATTTATTAATCTTTATCACACTATATTAGTTATTCATGATACGTATTACCACTTCAAAAAAAAACTGAACCAGGTTTTTATCATCTTGTTTGTTGAACTATCTACTCACGAACAGATATCAAATATCTACACCGACTACATAAATTGATTTTTAGCAGCTTCGAAGTAAATCTTTGTACACCGTTATCCAAATTTAAGACTGTAACTGAGTTTAACCAATGGTTAATTATCTAACAAACATTCTCTTGTGCCATCGTATAAAGTCACCAGGACCAGACTTACTGAAAAGTATACAGAAATTTAATAGGCTACTAACTGATTAGGAGAAATACGTCATTAAAGTTCAGGATCAGAAAAACAAAACTAACAAATAACACAGCTCATCATCATAGCATTTTATAGTTAGTGTATGTAAGAATGTTATGTTTGATCCGAATTCTTTTCCTCTTCTCAAATAGTTTTAACTCAGTAAACTAAAAAAGGTTTGATAAGTTGAGAACCGACAGAAACAAAAATTGTATCTTAGCTTTGTTATCAGTTTTATAAAAATCGAAGCAAAAACAGCGTCAGGAGGCCACACAGCTGTCGTCTCAGGTTAAGCATAAAATCCTGTAACAAATGAAACTCTACATGTCCTCAATACCTCTGAATTATCTAACTTATATGATGGAATCAATGTCCTTTAATAACATTCACACGTACAGCTCAATACATTGCACAACAATGTTTGCACATACCATCTTCTAGCTGGGTTTCTCTATTACGCAGAAGCTGGCGGGGCAGTAATGGTCATAAGGACACAGACGAACTTATCCGTTCCTCCACGAGATGAGCCAAATGAAGAGCTTTCTGTAATATAAAATAAAAAAGAAATTCATCATTAATGGGGAATGAAGTAGTAAACGCAAGAGCTACCAGTCACTTACTATGACTGTGTGTTACTTAATTCACAAGCCAATTAATATAACGCACTGCTAATTAATATCAATTTGGCTTCGGAAGAGAAACGGGAATAAAGAAGGTAATATAAGAATAAGGAAGAAAACACACACACACAAGCTGAGGTTTCTGTGAGTCGAAATGTTATATAAACATTTAATGTATAAAAAGTTCAAAAAGAAATAAATTTCAATATTAACCATTAGGCTTATAACAGAAAAACGAATAAGGAAAGGCAGAAACATTTCACCACTTGTATTGTCCGTCACATGTTCTTGCTATATTGCTCATCTTTTGGAATTGGAGAAGGTATCACGACACAAGATCAAATGTAAAAAGAGCGAATACCGAAAGGGCGAATGACAAAAAGAGCGAATGATTGTTTTCGATTATATTTTACATGTCACCTCCTTCCCTCCACCCCTAAGGACGCTAGGATGGAGATAAACTTGGACTTCAACGCCATCGGAGGTGTCATTGTTAATCTCAGCGACCTCGAAAACTGTATATTCGACACTAATATTGGTCGTATTCGACTATTTTTACATTTCACTCCCCTTACAACCACCATCCCTAGGGGTGTCTTACCCACGTAAAAACCTAGAGCGACACAACAGCTACTTATGATCAAAAAATCATTTCAATCGGTCAAGCCGTTTTGACATTCTTAGCCCACATACAGCGTTACTTTCGATTTTATATATAAGATTAAGAAGATGTTTATGTAATACACTGTGTGTACGGGGCAAAAATTACAGGCGCTTATGCAGTTTGGCGGGACAGACTTGAAAGGAGTTCAAGTTTATACCACAGATCCTTCTGTTAAAAGTGAATCCACTTGTTGCCACTGCACGTACAATGGTGAGAACTGTAACCTGGTTAAATGGCTTTAAAATATTAGATGAACACGGATATACTGTTTTACTGCTCTAAACCAAGAGGCAATTTTTTTTTCATAGTAAATATTATTTTCTTCATTAAATGTATATACAGATACCTTTTCAATTTATTTGAAGAATAATAAACTAAATCGTTATCACGTTTGTCGCTACAGGGTCGCTGAGGAAAGTGAATTTTGTTTTTAAGGTGAAAACATTAGTGAAAATGTGCACACAATTTTCTACAGAACGAGCATAAATGCTGGTGTTGGAAGGGTGTTCCAAAGCAAATGCTTCCTGTGGTTGTAATACTGAATAAGTGAGTTATTATGGCAAAACGTAGATATCCAGATCTTAAAAGAATTTTGGTTGGAAAATATATACTACTAGTGAAAATCGTCGTGGTATTGACTGAGAATTTCAGCAAGAAATGTTGAAAGCAGTCCGCCACTGTGAAGAAGGAAATTGTGTTGCAGGTGATAATAAAATGAACTTAGAAAATGAAAAGAACACAGACTGGCAAATCTGACGTACTAATCGACAGCTTTGCCATAAAAAAAAAATCGAGAGGCATTTCTCACCAGGGGTGCACTCGTAAATATTCCAGTACCGGAACGTTTTAGTTTTTACCATGGATCATACCAATGGCTCTGAAGTGAGGAACAGGCATAACACAAATTGTTAATGTGAAATACTTTATCAATTAAATTTGAAAAGCTTAACATTTAGAAACTGAATAAGAGACATTTAATAGAAGAAACGTCATAGTACAGTACAAAATCTTTTATTTTACATACTGAAACAGTCCAATCTTGATATAGCCACATGTTAATATGTTACAAAACTTGTCAAGTGGATTAAAATCTTCTAAATTGGTTGGTTTTGCTTGTCTTGTTCTGCCGTCATCTGCAGTTCGGTGTTTTCGCAGCCATGTTTTCACATATGGCTCTGGATCCCAATCTCTCAAGTTTGGGCCGCGCAATTTCACAACCATTAAACTTGACACATGTGGCACTGTCAGTCTCGTACGGGTGGGGGTAATGATAAGATTTATTAGACTCAGTCAATATTTTTTCCGGAACGGCTTTCCGGCGCGTTCCGGTACCAGTACACCCCTGTTTGTCTCGAGTATTTTGTTGTGAATCCTGTTGTGATTGGTGAAATCGACGAAAGCTGCTTCGCGCATCGAAAATTTGGCTATAGAAAAAAGAAAGTTACATGTTGCCCATCGTGATGCCGGAACCTTGCTTACAATCATCGCAGTAGGGCCTATTGGAACTACTATAATGTCCGACATGTGGGAGCATATAACACTGTGACGAACCTAGGATAGCCACACCTTACAGTAAACCATTCGATCAATGTTGTTGACCCGCTAACTGGTGCAACCACAAACCACGTGGAATCAGTGTGACAGAAAGCAAAACAGAACGAGGAAAGTGATGGCACAAATTACCTGGGAGAATTTCTGTGGCGGCAACGATTTTGCAGTGACCCGTTTCACTATATGATAGAACACAGAATATTTTTTCTTGATGCTGCACATCCAATTACATTATATAATTCAATAGTTCATGCAAGACTTAGAATATTTTGACTTAATAATGTGAACACAGATTGAATTAGTGGTAAAGTTTTGGCGATTTATAAAGCGTTCCAGAGATGTCTCTAGTCTCGCGTTAAGTTTAAATACTTATTATACTGTTACTCTTCACTTGTTATACCGCTTTCTACAAACACAACAATAATTTTATTTCTAAGTTTGGTTCTACAGAAAATTTAAGTAACGTTTCTTTTGATTTAGAATATTTTAAATAACAATATGTAAAACGTTAATGTTCTTGCAATATATTGCTTACGTGGGATGTGCTTCAGCATGTTATGAAGATAACCGAAGTTCAGCACTGTTTGTTTATTTCTGTAAATAAACAGTATTTATGTCACAAATAATACGCAAGAATAAAAATACATAAAGTAAACCACTATAATTGATTTACAACAAAGTTACAAATAATTTAGAAACATGATTTTCTGCATAAATTTGTTACCGCTAAATACATATTTAAATGCTCTTGAAAGATTCTCACTAGATGAGAGATCGATTCCCGTCACTTTCACGCCCTTACCAATTGCAGGATATCCCACGTCTTCTGTATTACTTGCTTTTCCAAGTTCATATTTAATTGTTTTAAACATATTAAGATTTGGGAGATTAATAGCTTCCACATATTAAATTTGTTTATGTAACAAATTCCAAATACGGCTACTAATCACTCTTGGGGGAAGTAATACAATCACAGACTTCGAATTGACTGTGGATAGGTAAGCGGGTTCGTACCCCGCTGCTGACTATCCTAACTGACACTTTGTACGGTTCCTATAAGTATCTCCAGGTGAATACCTGAATGATCTTAAGTAACCGTTTGCCGTAACCTTCCCTATTTTTTCCCCATCCCTATTCCGGCCTGAGCCAAAGATGCCTAAAGGCCATAATAAATTCAAATTCTCAGTACATTTCAAATGCTATTTTATATGGTATTAACAACAAAGTGAACGATATAGAAAGAAATCGTCTCTGGCAATATTCAAGGTACTATTTTTGACGACCGGATAGTCGTGGCGATCCAAGGCCAACGACTCGAAGGTCGCGGGTTCGAATCCCACCAGGGTCATGGATGTTTGTGGATTTTAACTAGGTGTATAGGGTCTAATCGTGACGGGCCGAAATCAAAAGTTACTAGACTAGCCCATATAAAATAAAGTTTTCAAGGTACTATTTACCTGGTGTGACCGAAGGAAACCGTGCAAATTCTGTTATGGGCGGCCGCTGGGCGATAACTCATGAGCTTCCGAATGTTAAACGAACTCTCTACAAACTCAGTTACGGCCACAAACAGGCAGTAGTAAGATCATTGTACAAGTTTCTTGAATAAGAAATAATATTAATGATAATAAGAAGAAATAATTTGAACAAGAAATAGCATAGTAACACACAGTTTCTATAAATTTTAGTTCTTTTTCTTTTAAATCTCGCTAGATGGGAGGATATTTTCTATATATTTTTCAGTTCAATGTTTGCTATACTAAGAGATTATTTACTGAAAGCAAAAGATCGTCAAGTTCAAAAATTTAAATTAGTTTTCTACGTTTTATTTACGACAAGTCGTACATGATGCCAACCTTGCACATTTTCACTAAACTCAGCTTCTTTCTCCTTTTCATCAACACATTATTCACCAAAAATAATGAACGCCATACTACAAACTGTTCAAAAATCATAGACAACATACGGGCGAAAAGAGAAAACAACAGCAAAGTGTAGTTGTATGCTAATGTTGGTCGCCGCGGAGTGGTATTAGAGGTGTCGCGCGCATCAACTTTGTCAATTGTTCCGTAAATCATATGGACGTACATGCTGTTTAATATCAATGAATATTCTCTTTGATATTATAAAGAAGAACAGAGGCATACTTATATACATCTTAATTTTTTAAGTTAAAACTCTATACTTGTAGTAACTTGTATGACATGTTTTACTAGCCCGGAAAGGCATGCAATGCAAATAAGATCGAAATATCCTTGTTCGTAGTGATGAGCGAAACAGCGATTTGTTACACATATGTTAAACCGTGAGCGTTCACAGTGATGTTAGACTGTGATTGGGAGTGATTAAACAGTGATTCACGTAGACCTTGCGCTTGCACGTTTCGCTGTGATAGGGGTTTATCACCTTAGTAGTGAAAGCCTGCGAGTGCTGTTTCTCACTCACTGCAGAGGAATGAGCAGTTTAAAGGAAGACTTTTGACTTACGAGAACTGGTATGGTTGGGGGTACGCGGGGGTGAAGGGTATGATCTTCTACTTGTCTGAGAAAACAATTTGTTCCCAAAAATGGGAGGGTAACGTGAGCGCACACAAAGACTAGACTCCCTTCTTTATTTTGTGAGGCACATCTACACACACACACACACGAAAAAAAAAAGCCGAATACAACAAAAAACAAACTCTCTTTCTCGCCCTACTCGCTTCCGATAATAATTGTGATATTTTACATTGTCTTTGTGTGTCCTCAACACGTTATGAGATGAATGGCATAAGTTATGACATGGGGCGGCGGGAGTGAACGTTGCTGTCGACCATATGGGATGCGTTTAGTGTTGTTGTCTAATGTCTAGTAGGAGGAGAGAGGTAAGGGCGTTTTAAGGCAGTGAAGTGAAGCCGTGCTAACATAGAAACAGCGAGCGAGGCTATACAAGGTGATCGCTGCGAAGAAGTTCACTCACGGAAGTGATCGTGGTATTTCCTTCACTGTGATAGAATCACAGTGACTGCTATTTTCACTCATCACTACTTCTTCGTATAATGAATAGGTAGCTTTTTTTATTAATTAATTTCCTTTTAGGTTACAAGAAATCCCTGAGGTGGTGAATTTCCTTAAGACATATTCCCACACAGTTGCAATTTCTTGGTTCATATGAGGAGAACATACCTATGGCCATTCTTGAGCTCAACAAGTGATTCCTACAGTTGTATAGAATCCCTTTTGCGGAGATTCCCACTGTAGTTGCAATTCCGTTGGAAGTAAGAACGTCATAGATGTGTTCTGGTCGACCGACCTATACGCAGTGAAAAGTTATCATTGAAAAGTACTGTGAAGATGAACTGTATAGACATACATGCATTTCTCCGACACTGTCGTATAACTAACGACACATTGACAGTCCCTGCAGCGCTACCTAGATACCAAGGCGTGACTCTACCAAACTACCGGCCACAAGGATAGTGCGAAAACAAACTTGTAGTTTTTGATTGCCTACTGAGATTAACAAGTCACCATATGATCAAAATATGTCATTCGCACTTTTGTCATTCGCCCTTTAGGTAGTCGCTCTTTTTTGTCATTCGCCCTTTCGGTAGTCGCTCTTTTAGTTGGTCGCTCATTTTGTAAGTCGGTCTTTGTGTTAGTCGCCCTATTTGTAGTTGCTTTTCTGGAGTCGCTCTTTTGTCGTTCGCTCTTTTTACATTCGGCCTTTTGTCAAGGGAAAGAAAGGAAAAATATTGCACACGAAGAATGTGGCGTTCCGAGACAATCTACAAGACATGCATGGCTTCTATCCACCTTCCAATCTACTACAAATAACAAAATAATGCTGCTACCGCTTTGAACCATAATTTCCAGTTACGTACTGCAACATTTTTTCAACATGACTTACTTCTAAAATAAAGTTGTGTAAGTCGAAAAAAATACCTTCTGAATTAGTATGCCTCCTTAAAATCCTACAATCTTCATATTGTACAGGGTACGCAAGAAGTCCCCATACCCATAGGTTTGAGGATCACAGAGAACAATGTCAATGTAATTTTAGTTGTTGTATTGGTAACAATGCGTTCATGGTCACAGATAGCACTGTCTGGTATCCCAGCGTTCAAGGTTACGTGGAGCATTTCAGTTGTGAAGACATGACTGATGTAAGTGGTCGCAGTTACATAGATGAGTAACGGTTTGCGGCATATGTGTGGGTGCACGATCACACCCGGGGCAAACAATAACACAGATAATAACTACGTTTAGAGATCGCATTGGCAAGGATCCAATCTCATAAAACAACCCTGCTTGATTGGGAGAAACGTGTGTTTGCTTCAGGATGTGTCAAAAAGAGGTCGCGTAGTGGACGTAAGACGACTTGTAAGGAAACATGTGCCGCCATCGCTCGGTCAATTGCCATGTCTCCAACTAAATCGATTCGCAAACGGACTGCAGAACTGAAAATACAGTCTTCAACAATGCATGACCTTACTTCCTTACTTACTCCATGGCTTACGGAACTCGCAAGTTCATCGCCGTAGGTTACTATCGCGATCTATCCTGGGCAAGATCAAGCCAGTTTTCCTCACAAACACCTACTTCTGAAGATCCCCTCTAATACTGTCCTCCCAACGGTCTCTTTCCCTTCGGTTTTCCAACCAAGATGGAAAATAAACTTCGTTTTCTCCCATCCGAGCTACATGGTCTGCCCATCTTAGTCGTCGTGATTTCTTTATTCTTACAACATCGGGTGAGTCGTACAGTCCGTGAAGCTCTTCGCTATGCAGTTTCCTCCATTCTCCAGTTATATTGTTCCGTTTCGGTCCGTATATCTTTCTCAAAACCTTTTCTTCGAACACTCAAAATTTATGTTCATCTGCTAGGATCGTGCTCCAACTTTCGCAACCGTAAAACATTACCGGCAGAATAACCGTTCTGTATATTTTCAATTTCAATTTCCTTGATATTAATCGCGATGTTAGAAGTTTCTGGACTGAACAGAAACATGCGTTCCCCGATACTAAACTACTTTTTACTTCTTCCGTTACCTCGTTTTTACTTGTTACGTATGCTTCCAAGTATTTAAATTTGTTTACTTTTTCTATGTTCTCATCCTTAATTGTTATGTACCTATTTCCGTTATTCCCCGTGTTCCGACTTGTTATCATGTATTTTGTTTTCTCTATGTTAACCTATAGACCTATCTCATCGCACGCTTCTACTAAGATATCGGTGTTACTTTGTAGTGCCTCTATATCTTCCCCTATTAAATCTACATCATCCGCGTATACGAACAATTGATTCAAGCCATTCAACGTTAGTCCCTTTTTGTCCTCTTTTATTTTTAAAATCGCATATTCTAAAGCAAAGTTAAACAGTAGTGGTGACAAGGCATCACCTTGTTTCAATCCGATGCGAATCTTGAAACTATCTGACATATTATTACCTACCCGTACTCTGCTTATGGGAATGCTGAGACACATTTTCACAAGTTGAGCAAGTTTCTTCGGAATTCCAAACTGTACCAGAATACTGTACAACTTTTCCCTTTCAATAGAATCATAAGCTTTCTTAAAATCAATGAATAGCTGGTGAACCGTCCCAATGTATTCCCATTTCCTTTCCAAGATTTGTCTCAAGACGAAAATCTGGTCCAACGTGGAAATATTTCTTCTAAATCCACATTGGTGATCTCCAATGATTTCATCTACGTATACGGTTAGGCGAGTTAGCAGTATATTACTCAACACTTGGTAACACGTTGGGAGTAACGAGACTCTGCGGTAATTATTACAGTCCGATTTATCACCTTTTTTATAAACCGGAACTATTATTGAGGTTTTCCATTCCTTTGGAAGCTCCTCCTTTCTCCATATAGCGTTTATCAATTTATGCAGTTCCTTGATTAGTGCCGTTCCTCCCGCTTTAACTAATTCCGCTGGAATATTGTCTATTCCCGGTGATTTGAAATTTTTCAATTTCTTTATCGACATTTTGACCTCGATCTCGCTAGGTTCGGGTATCCACGGTTCTGCAGTACAGATTTCAAATTCCCCTGTTTGATCTCCGTTGTGTACATTAAGAAGTTTGTAGAAATAACTTTTCCATACATCGATAATTTTAGTCGGATCCGCTTGAAGATCTCCGCGTTCATTTCTAATCATCCCTAACCTCGGCTGGTAACCTTTTCTTAACGAGTTTACCCCTTTGTATAGATATTTATCTTCCCGTTTTCCTCTATCTCCTAAATCTTCTGCGTCATATATTCTTGCTGAATCCGCGTGTGCGTTGCGTTTCCCGTTATTGTAGTGGTTGGTATTTGCTTAGCTTTTATTACTTAGCCATAGCTGCCTTGCTTGTTTTCGTTCCTCATGAAGTTTAAGGCATTCTTCATCAAACCAAGGTTTGTTTTTCTTGTGTTTCTTTTTAACTACACGTTTCTTTGCTGCGCCCTTCACTGTATCACGAATTGCCTCCCACATCTTACTTATATCAATTTCACTATTAATTTCATCTTAATTACTACTCGAATCGGCTAAGATTTCGAACCCATTTGAGATTTCGAGTCTGCTTTTACGTTTCGATTATCTAATCGTTTTGATCCTTTGCTTTCTCTGTTCGTGATGCATAACGTTTCTCTCACTTTTGTGATCACTAACTGATGGCCGGTGTCACCTTCCGCTCCTCTGTAAGACCTAACAAACATTATACTGCTGTGTGTTCGTCTATCTACTAATATGTGATCGATCTGGTTGAGCGTTTTGCCATCTGGAGATACCCATATGTATTTGTGTATGTCTTCGTGCTGGAAGTATGTGCTCTTTACTAATAGGTTTTTCGATATCGCGAAAGTTTTCAGTCTTTCTCCATTGTTGTTGGTGATTTCGTGAAGGTTGTATTTGTCTATAGTAGGTCTATATTTTTTCTCCCTCCCTACCTTAGAGTTGAAATCTCCCACCACGATTTTCGAATTATATTTTAGTAATCGGTCAAACAACCTTTCTAGCTCCTCGTAAAATGTATCTTTGTCGTTATCATTAGCCACCTCGGCCGGAGCGTAGACATTTTCTAAAACCATGTTGCACCATCGGGTACGTATCATAACGTACGATAGTCTTTCGTTGACGAACTCTATATTCTGAACCGCCTGAAGGATGCTGTTCTTAATGAGGAATCCTGTTCCGAAATCGTGACACTGTGTTCCCCCTTAGTAGAAAGTTTACTTGCCCTGTCGGATGCTATCTTGACCCTCCCACCGGACTTCTTGTATCGCTAATATGTCCAGCTCGTACTAAGATTCGCATATGAAAGCATTTTAAACCGATTTTTGTGAATGAACTTTCTGACAACGACATGAAGCAGCGTTTTGCAGCTTACCTACCGTGCTTTGACACAATTTCCAAGTGCTGTTGTGTTACGCTCGCTAATGTTATTTTCAGATGAATGTGCGATATATCCCAGTTTACACAGGAGGATTGCAGTCTTCTGGTCTACGGAAAATCCTCATTATGTGCAAGAGGTGGAACGAAACCCGTCTCATGTTATGATATGAACCGGAATGACATTACGATACTTGTTCGCACATATTTGTTGACGAATATGTGAGTGGACATTCTTATTTACACATATTCCAAACGTGGTTAATATCTCAGCTGAAAGAGAAAGGAATCTTGGATCGTGTAGTATGGGTACAACAGCACGGGGTCCAGCTCATTTTACTCTTTAGGTGAGTGATTTCCTTGATGAACAATTTCCAGGTCGCTGGATTGGGCACGGTTCCCTAACATCTCCAGCCCCATTCAAATGGCTACCACGAAGCCCGGACCTTCCAACACCACATAACTCATTGTGGCGACTAATCACGTCACATGTTTCTCGACGTCTGTACACGACAAATGAAGAATTGCGCGAAAGTGGGGAGGGAGGGGGAGGGAGAAAGAGAGAGAGAGAGAGAGAGAGGAAGGAAGGAAGGAAGGAAGGAAGTCTCTCTCTCTCACACACACACACACCTATATATATATATATATATATATATATATATAATATACAGCCATATTCAATCCACTACTGGATGAGGCCTCTCCCGGAGGGAGGAGGTGGTCTACTGCTCCCACGCTGACCAGACGTGTTGGGAGAGGAGAGCCGAAGCCCTCAACTGTGATCGCTACCTCTTTATTCAGGTAGCTCCCCAATTGGCCTCACGACGCTGGGTGGACGCCGCACAGGCAACGCCATCTGGAGTGCTGAAACGGTCACCCATCCAAACACTGACCAGACCCAGAGCTGCTTGACTTCGGTGATCTTACGGGAACCGGTAGACCAGCTTGGCTATGGCGTTGCCCATATATATATACACACAGAGAGAGAGAGAGAGAGAGAGAGAGAGAATCGCTCGCTCTCCCTCCTACCTACATTCTACAATTAATTATCTCGAACTTGGAGTGATCTTTGCTACACTTGTGTTTTCTGTCTTGCTTTTTTATTATCTTAAATCTACCCCTTTCAATTGCCTTTTATAGGTCATGCAATTCATGTACTCTTCTTGTTTGTAGCTTTCTTTCCTCATGCTCCTTAGCGAAACTCTCCTACAACTACGTCAAATTAATCGCCTTTACGTGACCAGTCCTGTAGTATCAGTATAACGGATTTAATTGCTATCACTCCTATTTCTCCTCTGGCCTGCTTAAACTTCCCTCTTGGATGAAAAACTTCGTTGCTTTCGTATCAGTTATTTGTACAGATCTTGAAGAAACCGTGAAAAGACATCAACACACGTAATTTCCTTTCAAAACAGTATACTCTATAACTTAAAACTAATCTGATATACAGTAATAATTTTTAAAAATAATGCTCATCTATTCACAAATTACACGCACACATACCTGCCTATCAGCATTACCATGAATTAGGCATTCAATATGCATTCTTGACAATATTTGTGGTATAAATGCTGTCACTTTTTCAACAGTTAGCTCTGAAAGAGAGAGGGGGAAAGAAAAGTTTAATATAATGAAGATATACATTGTAAGTACAATACTTAGGTCAACGAAGGTCAATTTAATGAACAATTATCTAAAAACTACTTTCAGTAAAAGCACCTTATAAATCTGAACTTAGCTAATTACTGGAAAACTCAATATGTACATTAATGACACTTATAAAGAGCTCGGAAACTATTGCTATTGCAAACAGTGTACATTTGCACATGAGTATTCCATGTCTGTTCAAACCAAGCCATGACACCCATCATCTCAGATTTTAATGAAACTTGGCATATTTACTCCTCTTATATACATAAGTAACCATACTAAATTTTTTGTCTCTAGCGTATTTAGTTTTCATTTTATAGCCAATTAAAATTTTGCAAGGTTGTCATTTTTCCTATTTCCGCAGCTGAAGATGGAAGTTGGCCTTTCAGAGAGAAAAAATCATATCTTTCTTAATTATAATTGAATCTTTGTGAAAATTTCTATTATTATGAAAGAAGGTATAAGGAATTAAGAAAAAATAAGAGAAATCTCCACCTAATGTTATGAAGCGAGAAAAAAATATGATCTAGCATAAAGTCAAATATTAACAGAAGGGAATGGTATAATCAGGGAAACCTTTTCCCCCTAATCACTCTAGAGTTATGTTCTGTCATGCAAAAAAGTAAAATTAATGGCTTTTTTTATTCCTTCCTATATATTTTTTATCTTAACTCTTACTCTGTAGAGTTTTATTTATTTATATAGGTCTATACCTAGGGTGATTCAGAACTAAGTACTCGGGCTGTGACTCCTACCATCGAAACAAGAAAAAATGTTCCTATTAATATGGGTGATATTCCGCTTCGTTTTGGAGATACAGCATTTCCAACTTGGAACCCAAAATTGACGCCTCCAGTGGTAAGAAAATGAATAATTCTCAATAAATCAGAAACGATGCATTGAATGAAAATTTCGTTTGCGTAAATTTGTTTCTAACAACACGGTGAATGTCAGGAGTGAAAAAAAAAAGTTGTCAACCTGATATAACTTAAATGATTGTTTGTATGAAGAAAATAACTTTTTCTTTAACTATATTTATATATTGAAACCATCCTTCTAGGCATATTTTCCACAAGTTTACTAAGGTACAACAAACACACCGTAATCGAAAAAAAACCAACGAAAACAACACTACAGGGAAAGTTTATTTGGTGACATTATGAATTATTAACCAGAACTTTTCCTAACTAAATGTACATGAAATAAATGGATCACTCTGATTCATTAGACGATTTTTTACCACAGTTGTCGCATAGGAACAGTGTAAGGTCCTCGTCAATGTCTTGTACCTGACAATTTTCATGAAATGGTTAGATGAAAAAGCTGCTTTGAATCCCGTTCGCACCGTCTTGCTTTTAACATCTTGTGAATACAAAAATTTACACTTCGAACACATCCAGACATCATCATGATTGTCTGAAGAAGTGACGTTTTTTTCTCGAAAGCATTAGAGAAAATTCATATGTTTTTCACTGTTTTAGATAAGATTCACTGACTTAATATTGACTGAAACCCCGTAAGGTCTGTGCGAAAATACTGATAAAGTTTTAAACCTTTTAGTCCTTAAAAAAATATTACTGATCCTTGTATACAGAATGGCATATAGCATATAAACATTAAACCACATCCCATGGATTTCACTTAATATTAACGTACTGCATTTAACAGCATAACGTTTCTCTTGGATTTCTGACCATTGACTGGTCGTTGTTGGAGGGCACGAATAAAAAACATATAAAGCCAGCCCCTGTGTAATACGCACGCGTCGTGAACGGCGCATGTGGCAATCTGGAGGTAGCGCCCCACGTATTCTCGATCCACGGTACGAAGTGAGGTGGAGTGGTCAGTCCCACGCTCAACCACCTTTACCTTCCAAAGGTGCCCATTATTATCAAGGACACGTTGGTACTCATTTTAATAGGAGGCTGAGTGCATCTCAGAACGCCAGGCATGGACATACTGCGAGAAAAAGTCTCCAGCGGGATTTTGAACCCGGGTCCGCCGATTCGTAGTCAGACGCGCTACCGCCTAAGGGACGGCGACTCCTACATGGCACGGATAGTGGATTGAAAATAGATGGCATATCATAAAGGTTACAGTGTTAATACACAGCCCTCGTGGTAGCTTCGAAAGGGAACGGACTATTCGGTGACAGGTCTCGTAAGAATTAACACTAAATAACCTTTCCTTACTCTACAAACTACGTATTTTCCTAAATTATTTCATCTCACGTTTTATCCATAGTTTCCAACACTGCAGTGTATGCTTTATCATGTTGTTCATCATCACAAGGGAATGCCAAATATCCAATAACACGACGCTGTGCCGCTTAAAAATTTTAAAAGTTATAACAGGTTAGCAACACTGGCAACCCGATGACATCGTGGTTTTATTCACCATGCTGTTAGAAACAAATTTACGCAAACAAAATTTTCATTCAATGCATCGTTTCTAATTTATTGAGAATTATTCATTTTCTTACCACTGGAGGCGTCAATTTTCGGTTCCAAGTTGGAAACGATGTATCTCCAAAACTAAGCGGAATTTCACTCACATTAATAGGAACATTTTTTTCTTGTTTCAACGTTAGGATTCACATCGCTATCATCCCTTACATCCCAAGTACTTAGTGCTGAATCACCCTATGTATATATAAATAAATAAAACTCCACAGAGTAAAAGTTAAGATAGAAAAAAAATATAGGAAGGAATGAAAAAGCCAATTATTTTACTTTTTTGCATGGCAGAACATAACTCTAGAATGAATAAAGGGAAGTGGATATTTGACTTTATGTTAGACCATTTTTTCTTCAACAAAAATCATAACATTGTTAACAAAATATTTTTTCTCGCTTTGTAACATTAAATGGAGATTTATCTTATTTTTTCTTAATTCCTCATATCTTCATTCATAATAATCGAAATTTTCACAAAGATTCAGTTATAATTAAGAAAAATATGATTTTTTTTTCCTCTGAAAGGCCAACTTTCCTCTTCAGCTGCAGAAGTAGAAAAAATGACAAACTTCCAAAATTTTAATTGACTATAAAATGAAAACTAAATATTTTAAGAGAAAAAAATGGTGAGGTTGCTTATGTATATAAGAGGATTAAATATGCCAAGTTGCATTAAAATCTGAGATAATGGGTGTCAAAACCTCATTTTTTTGGTTGATTTGACATGGATGACTCACATTCGGAAAATTAAAAAATGCTATATACAGAGTAACTTAAAAATATATATATTGCCTACTATTGGCACCACCGCTACGTATTTTCAAGAAGTTAAAACCAGATAACATGTTTTTGAAGACTTGTATGAGATTTCTGTACTGCATGCATTAGACTTTTATAATCCTATTCTATATGGCAGTGAAGACTGCAAATATCGCCAAAAAAACTTACGTGATCATCTTTATTCCTTAATTGATGGTGTTTGCTTACATATAAGACATAATCCCTTATCTCCTCTCTAATGTCCTAAGAATATAGTATGTAACTGACACAATGAAAATAAATATCACAGCATTCTCCTTGGGTAACAGAGTAACAATCTATACGGATCACTGTTATCGTACGTCCAATCTGAAGAAACTGAACCACCGAGGGCTCAATGGTAGAGCGCTGGCTTAGCCTTTGGGTCGTGGGTTCAATCCCAGCAGCCGACTATGCAGATAAGTTTTTCCAGGGTTTTCCTCAGTCGCACCAGGCAAATGCCGGGATGGTACCCTTCGCTTAGGCCCTGGCCGACACCTTTCCTCGCCCCTCGGATCTCCCAGTTTCTGCCAGGTGTTCTAGCCATTATACTACCATAGTATAATCAATTTTCTATGTTTATGGAGTATTCCTCGCACCTCAACTAAAGCAGATAGTCATTGCAAAATCAAGGCACTCTACTGAAAAGAATTTTGTTGACAAAGCTTTCTGTATATTGTGCAGGCGATGGATGTGCATTTCTTGAACTGAGAAGTTGAATGTAAAAAAGGGTTTTCCATCAAATCAAGTTTTGATGGTATTCTCCTGAACTCTAATGCTGCGATATTCCAATCTAATTGTGTACTCATACTGAGGATAAGAACTAAAAAATGCCATTGAATGCAAAATTGGCCTACCCTCCGAAAAGCTCGTAGTGCATGCAACTGCTCTAAGAAAAATTTACAAGATGTGACACGTGAAGATATATAGCAATGAAGAACAAGATATTCTGCATGGAATTTTCTTTTACGTGAACCGATGAATACCATAAAATACGATAATATATGCTTTTCCTGAAATACTGCTTTAATAAAAACACGTACGCCATGAATTTAATTTTTCAAAATAATTCTAAAGAAAAAAAAATCTGAATTTTGGCAGATCAGCAGCAGAACTTACGAAATAAATGACACATACGAGCCATATTACTTAGAAGTATTGTCACAATCCAGTAAATTATTTTAAAAATAAATAAATAGTTCAGCAGTACTAAGTACTTCGTCACCACAATTTATTTATTTACTTATTTATTATTATTAATGGTCATAAAAACACGTCTTATAAAATCAGGGAAAGGGAAGCCAAAGAATCAATCGCTTTTTTATTCCTGCTTCCACGCCAGAATTCTCTAGTAAAATAGAAGCAAAGCTTTTTTTTCTAGTCGAATATCTGTATTTCTGAATTGTGCTGGCCCTAATGCGTAAGACTGTCTCAAGCCTGCGGAATGGACTCTTAATAAACTCAATCTTCGGAACCAGCGGAATGTCCAAATATCATTGTGGACACCAGCAAAACATTCCCCTGGCACGACTTTCAGAAAAAATCTTGGAAAAATTTCAACAACAATGAACGACCTGAACAAAGTTCTAGTCTATTCACTCTCCAGTACTTAGTTTCATTCACTATATTAACTGTTACATTCATTTTACACTTATATCATCATTTAAAAGACACTTATTGTAAAAACTTGGTCCTACTCTTAACATCTACCTCCACATCCCCTATGCGCCGTTCAGGGCGCGTGCGTATCGCACAGCTTTACCTTTTTTTTTTACACTTAATATCAATCAAAATCACCAAGAACACAACAGCATACACACGCATACGGCAAAGTAAAATATGAGCTCATACCATCTGTTGCCGCTAGTAATTCCTCCTTGGTCCATGCATGTTCCGCTAAAAGAACTGCGAGGTTGTATACAGCATGCTGATACGGTTGTTCAGCTTCGAAGTTCTTCAGTCCCCTCACGTACTGCAGAAACAAAAAGAAACTTTTACTATTAGCACTGGACAAACAAACGCAATTTTAAAATCTAAATATCAAACTCTTAAACGATAACATCAGGGGCCTGTTTCACCCTTCAGTTTGCATTACCAGAGGACTGTCTCAAGACCCTCCCGTCTCAATCTTTGTGTGTACTGTCGTTTGACTGCCTACTTTCGGATGTCAAAAGTCCACTAGCATTGAATATTGTCTTCTATAATAATACTCCTTGCAAAAAATGGTAAGAAAGTGAATAATTAACAACAAGGGTTTTGGGTTGGAGATTGCCGTTCTCGAGACAGTCCTTCGGAAATACAAATTGAAGAGTGAAATGTTGCAAAATACTTTCGTGAGACAGGCTCCGGGACTCCTAACTTATTTCAGGACTTAACCAAAACAAAATTACTAATTTCATTTAAAGGTACTGATAGCTGAACTACTGTGGTTTATTATTCTATTTCAGGGTTCCCACCCATTTGCCAAGATCAAATTCCCTGACGTTTACAGGTTTTCCAGGTCACTACTCAGAAATTTCCAGGTACCTCATTTTCTATACATATATATCATAATTCCATGGGAAAATAAAGATCATAGTTGCATGAAAATAAAGATACATCAAAATATTTCACTGTATTCTTTTCTTAAATTGCTTCATGGTTGGCACATTAGCCTCCAAGGAATTTAAAAAACGACCTAACATTAAATGCCTGCTGTAGCTAAATGAACTTCAAAGAATAAGCTATCAGAATCCCTGACTTTTCCACGTTGTCAGACATTTTAGTGAAATTCCCTGACTTTTCCAGGACTTTTTAGTGCTAAGCTGGATTCCCTGACTATTCCAGGTTTTACAGGTGAGTGGGAACCCTGTATTTATGACATGTTTTACTCGTGCAATATCGAACATTTAAGAAGTTTGTTATATTAGTAGTAAGTTTTACGCTAACCATTATAAGAGGGAACTCCTACAAACTAATAAACACGGTTATACCCGGTTACTCAACAAATCCGCCCTAATACTTTTCTTCTTGTTTCAATATACTTAATACTGACTTAACTATAGCATGAATGGAGAATAAAGGAAAAGGAAGTCAATGCGAAGTTAGTAAGTCATGGGGGAAAAAGGAACTTCACTACTTCTGGGAGTAACTACAGAGAACGGTTTGAATGGATTCGATGAACTGCAACTTCTGATCGCAACGTGCGAAACTTGAAAGAGATTAATATTTTTTTTTAACATACATACATACATACAAGCAAACAATTCAACCTTCAAGAATATTAACAAGCACTAAGAATGAAAAAGGGTAGAAATGCGTAATTAGACTTCCTGGTAGCGGCAAGGAAAAAAGTCCTCCATGTGATAAGAATGCTCAAGACTGCAAAATGTAACAAACGGGTATTGAATAGCCTTCTTTGTAGCAAGAATCTCGTACGCAAAAGAGAAACAATACAAGGTTAACACACATTTCTCCCTCCCAAAAAGTAAAACAAAAACGTTAAGCTGCTCAATTAATGAGTACACGTGTGCAGACAGAAAAGCCTTCACGTATAACACATAAAACGTACATAATGCAACCATTTATATCTAAAGACGTTGTCGTTTTCCTGCTACACATGCCAGATATACAATAGCAGTACTATCTGGAGGAATAGATAATAGTCTGTGATGGTGCCCGGTTAGCGAAACGAAATGCGCGCGGTAATATGGAGAAAATAAAAAAACTAATGTTCCGTTCTAAGAAGCCCAAAAACTCATTTAATATAACAGTCTGTGGTTAATATTACGCAGGTATTGATTATCACTACTCACATAACTTACACTATCAATAATATGCATGGAAATCACAATGTAATCTTCTACCAATATGCAAGAACACTACTTACGTTTTCTTTCAGAATCTCAAATCGTTTGGGGTCGATCTCAAAATGAGTCATCTTTTCGATGATCTTATCTAACAATACGTGCTGCTTATTATTATAGCCGCCTATTCCGAGCTACGGAAATCAAAGAAACATAATTAATGATACAAGCAAAAGTGAAATATACTATAAAACTAAGTATACTGACTTATTTAAAATATTACACACAATAGGAAAAATTATACACTTATCACAATTTGCTTTACATGTGATATCCCTTACGTATTGTAATATTATATAGAAGGTGACGCGTTACTTATCTATTGATAGCACCAGTTTCATAGTGTGTAGAACAAAGTAGCACCCAAGTACCAAATATAGCGTCACTCGATGTTAAATCAACTCAGCCCACGAAGAAGTTATCTCAGACTTGAATAACGTTCGACAAGTGTGTAGTACATATTATAAAAACAGATTATGTCTCTTAACAAACAAGTAAAACAATCTATTTTTGTAAACTTTACTATTGAATACATGTGCTCTTAGAAAATGGTAAGTATTTACGCGACAATACGGTGAAAAATAGAGGAAAAAGTCAGAAAGGGGACAAAGTGAAATGATGACAAAAAGTTACTTTTCTTAAAGGTGAGTAAAGTGAGCAAGTTCATATCCAGTACTAGCACCCTCAACATCGCACGCAACGCTTTGGACCAAATTCACTATTATCAACCATGTCCACTTTGGTTCATATGAAGAGTATCGGGAACAAGGAATCTCACAAAACAGGTTTATTGAGAAAATCAAGTTTTAATTCCTTCATCGCTTAATGTTTAAACGGCCCAACAAACATGTACTATGGTTTCCTGTCGTCATTTATGATTTTTTTTCCTTCGCACTTTCACAGTTTTGTAGCGTTAATTTTCCCCAATACAATGAGCTATTCAGCACAAAATCGCTAGAAATGGACATCCCCGGTTTTTTCCGACACCCTTTATATTGTCTTTCACTTTACTCTGACCTATAATTCTGTGATGTATGTAAGTGTGTGCGCTTGGTTACTTCCTTCAGGCTATTTATTTTTATTCTTTGCAGGTCCTTTGAAGGAAGGGGATTACGTTGGCCACACATGAAGAACTCATTTGTGCTCCATGTTCTTCCCCTCGTCGGAGTCGGGTGTGTAACAAACGCGAGTTCGGCTATATCCAGCAGAGGTGGTTTCATATAAATACAAAGAATGATATGGAAGGAAGATATTTTTTTATCATAAAAGGTCGAGAAGATAAAATGAACACCTCTTTACATGACACCATTCCCGCGTATAGCACTACAACGTTACACAACAAATTGAAATAACATTTACACAGTATATTGGTTAATCATTATTATCAGCACTCTTCATTCATTCTTATCACCATCTGTGCATCCCCTCAACTAAGCAGTTCTCTGGAAAGCAACAAGACAGCTGAATCCATTGGGAAGTTATGTACACGTAGTATTCATAATATTGTCTCCTTGCGTAATATTTATATTTAAAATCTTCATCAGAAGAGCTAAAATGTCCAGCATTAAAAAGTACAGTAATTAACACGGGACGGGCGTAAGCCATAGTGCTGTTACCGCAAATAAAATTCGTTTTATCTTTATCTTTACAGTAATTAACTGAAGCCTGATAGGACATTTAAAAACTAACAAACCAAAGCGCCCCGTGAATATAGGAAGTATTTTGGAGTATTTTTTCCTGACCATCGACATTCTAATATTGGGAAAATAATAAAATGCGGCGTCCATCATCGCAATACCTGCCCAAGAGAACATTTACAACATTTTGAAACAAATCAACGGGGAAATCGCATGAGCAGAATTATTTTTGGTTTGTCTTTTTGAGCCTTTCCCATACCTTTCAGATTTGGGATACCCTCGGTGCTAACCCCGGAGCTTACAGATAAAATATCAGTATCCATTAAGAACATAATGACATACAAAAGATTGTGATATATTATCTGAGGTTAGAAAAAAGATACTTACGATCATGCCATATTTCGTATTACTCAACTCCCACTTGAGTCCTGCCAACTCTGCTGCGTATGCATATTCGTTCAACGAGTCCTTGAACAGCTGAACAAACATGTATGTCATATTACAATGTAAGGGATCCAGGTAAGTAAGTGGACTACATCAAAGAAACAAGTGGAAAAAAAAATTAAAAGCAAGCTCGCAACAATGCATCACACTGAGTAAAATATATAATCAAATAATTATTTTTAAAAATGTTGTATTTAACATACGGATCCTTTACATATGTAAATATCGTTAGTCTATGTTTTCAAACTAATAAAACACATCATGCTAGTTCATGTAAGACCCTATTAGAGAAAGAGAACCATCCAGATGATGGACCACCAACTTCCCAGTCTTCCAGAAATGGGAAGACTTCTCGAAGACGCATCGGATTACATCCTCATTGCATTTTTTTTTAAACTCTCTCGACTAATTCAATAAAATGTATTCCTTTTTGCTTAACTAAATGCATGAAAATCAACTGCATATCTACATGACTTAACATACCATTTTCATGTTAAAGTCAGTGATGCTACCACACTCGTAACTCCAATATTTCAGCATTTATAATAAGCTTAATCCTGACTAATCCCAATGAATTCTAGTAGGTTCAACGGATTTTCTTTCAAATCAACCATACCTACATTTCAGCCTCACTCAGTGCAGCCGAAAGCAGAACTTGAATCAGCATGTCTCTCCAGTGACGTTACAAAATCCACGACAGTACTACTAAACACGAGAGTTGCGTACTTGGTCGTCTGACCTCCTAAGTTCTCAGACCAGTTGATTTTTACCTGTTCGGGACACCTGAAGGCCATAATGTAGCAGGAAAAAATACCACATATGACTCAAGTAGCTAAGTAAACGCATTCGAAGTGTAATTTAAGTATTTCGTTACTTATTTAGTACCTGTCACAATGTACACTTAGGCAAAGCTCAGTCATCTATGGCCTAAGGCCGTTAATGCATTTTCCGAGCGAAAAAAACAAAACACAAATATAGTACCCAGAGTTTCTGCTGCACATACCAACCAGTCGGGCATGCGCCTTGTGAGACAGGAAAATCTGTCAGGACGGTCAATGTGAGTCTTCAGCTACGTTAAGACAAAGAACTCATTCCTCCCAGCAAGTGATTATTACCGTGTTACTTCAATCATTCACTAGCCTTTTTTTTCTTCCTCGGTAGATAGCGCTTTGGTACGGCACATATAAATATCAAACTTTGTACAGTAAAATTAAAACTCAATTAACGTATTAAAAAACGCAAGAAGACATAGAACAAGAAGGACAAGTTTTCACCAGGAATACACACTAAAGGAAAGAATTACCACGTTCTAGGGTTTAACAAAAACAAACAAAAAAAAGTTAAGAACTAATAACACTAAGAAAGATTAAAGGTACTTGCAGAGAACAAACAAACTAGATCTTAAAATAATTCGACATTTCTTATAGGACTTGCACCACACAGAGTAGTTTATATTTTTTTTGTCCTTGCCTGTACATGTACACTCAGATTCATAGATAATGGCCAATGTAATATCTTATTAAGTCTGAAAGCTGCATAATCTGACAAAACGCGGCAACCACACGTTACTTTTATTATAGTATTTGATAGTACTATTTGATAGTATAGTATTTATAGTATCAGGAATATTGATTTTCTTGACTCATATTGTCGAGCTTGGAAAGTGTGCAAATCAACAATCATTTATGAATATGGGTGTACACAAATAGACAAACATTTACAAAGCAAAGTAGTAACTACGCCTTAAACTAAAATGATCGATATTCTCTACGATATTTTTCAGAAATGCGTTTTCTCAGTGAAAAGTACGAAAGACATGTATAATTATGATTCACAGCTTCTTCATATGAATATTTGCCCTGCTTCGTTCTCTTTAAAAACACACAAAAATATTCTGTGAACTGGTAATTCAATGAATAACTTTTTAACGACTTATTTGTTGAATCCTTTATAATTTTTATCAACTCTTTCTAATCTCCTTTTTCCCCCTAGGAAAAAAGTACAATTTTCTTATACTTAGGTTACATTCCAACACCAAAATTGGCTGCTACAAATTCTAAAACTCACCTAAGGAACTCAAAGCTAAGGTTTGCCTTAGGTAGAAGGAATTCATCATCTTGTTTGAACCAAACACGACATAGTGAAGTATCTTGTATTACAGTAGGATGGGGAGGTGGCTGAAATTTCATAAAACACATTTTGTTTTCTCCATAAATTGTACAACTGGTTTAGTGAAAAACATTATCTAAAACGTTAAAGCTTACAAAAAGAACAAAAACTATCACACCTTATAAGAATCTATTTAACACTTTTTGGCTAATTTGCTTTCTCAAGTATTTTCGTACTCAGTATATATGGTAACCAAACTGGCATAAGAGTAAAAATTCCGAAAGCCACACACGGATACAGGGCTATAACAAAATAAATTAGTACCACTTACACTGAAGAATGTTAAGGAATATAGTCAACAAACTAATTCATGAACTGCAGGCATTATACTCAGCTTAAATTACTGCACTGATACAACTAGATTGTTTCTATCAAATTTCACTGACTTCACCTAGAAAATTTTAAATTAAATTAATTAAATCTATCTAAAATTAAAAGTAACACAATCTTGATTACACAAAACCAACATTGGTGGCCGTGAGGTCTACGATACCAGGCTACTGTCCACAGGATTCTGTTAATATTTAGGCTGGATCATGGATGTTGCGGTTTTTAAAAGCATTATATATATAGTTGGGAAACATCATTTACATATGTCGATATCCCGAGCACGTAAAAAGCTGCAGGATGTCTTTAATAACAAAGCGTACGTTAAAAATTATTATTATTTTCGAGGGTAGTAATGGCGAAGTTAGCGGTCAGGGCCTCTGTCTAGGTGCTATTTCGGAATCTGTTCGGTGAAACTGAGGACAACCCTAGAAAAACTAAAAAAAAAAAAAAAGGTATGTCCAGTAGGAGGGCTCGAACCTACAAGTCTCATCAATGCAGATCCGAAGACCGTGACCACCAGGCCTCTACCGTCTTACCAAAATATATATTTGTTTTTACTAAAACTAACGCTTTTATTTCGTGCCCATTTGGTACCTTTTGGAAACGAATCCGATAACTATATTCTAAGGTCTATCGTTTTGAACCAGAAATATATTCTCACTAGTACAGATAAAATACGAGAAGTTGTTAATTTCAATAAATTCATCCGGAAAATTTAACATTTGTGAAACCTAATATTATGTTATACCATTTGTTAATGATAATTTTCAAATAATCAAATGCCGAAAAGTTACCACAGAAAAAGGTCAAGATTTCAACAAGAGGCTCATTTAAAGTATGGTCGGTCTGGTAAGCCCCTAATACGCCTGTTCGTGGTTAGGTACGCGCAGTGCTAACCACACAGCCGTTACTAAGGTGGACGTAGTTCCACCAAACACGGACAGACGGCGTTGGGGTAGGTTCAGGGCCTATAGGCCTGTTACGCCAGTGTTTTTTTTTTCTTTTTATTTAAAATATGGACATTAATCAGCACAATCTAATTTGAAAATATTACCACATCAAAATAAGTACGAAATATTTTTAGCATAATTTAATTTACAAGTTCATCTTAGTCAATACACATTATTCTTTACAGTAGATGATTGTCTACAGGTTGAGCTTACACAACTGAAGATGAAATTTGCTATTGAACATGCGAATTGATGTCTTTAATCGAACTCAAAATTATGTTGAATTGTACTGCCGGTAAATTTCTCAATGCGATCTACGGTAAAAAGTAATCAAACGGTAAACACGCTAATGAAGTTATTTTCTGCAATATACCAACATATATTACATTCGCCTATCGGCGTTAACGTTCGGTACAAAATCCGTTGAAGGTAGGCTTACTATAAGAGACAGTCGTACTGCAGACACCATGCTGACAACTTCCTGATAGTACTGAGGAAAAATCCGTTTGGATGACCGGCCTGAAATTCTGCTAGCACACTCGTTCTCCCAAACGCAATATATAAACAGGGCTCTGAACTATTTCATCCTGTCAAACGGATCCATGATATTGATAATGACAAATTCACACTACGCGTTGCACGTCCTGAGCCGAACTTTCCTAAAGCAATAAATAAATTTAGGAAAAAAATCTATGCGATGAAAAATAATTCGAAATTAAAAAAATAAAAATAAAATCCTAGTGCCCAAGTACGCTAATTCCGAAAATCATTTTGAGCTTTCAACAGCTTTAAGATTACAGAATTTGTAATTTAAATTCCTTACGCTTTCATAAAAGAGAAAAACATCCTTCAGTCTTGATCACCGGACTTCACTATTACGAGGTAAACACGCTAACGCAAATTATTCATTAAAAAAAAAGAGGCAAAGATATAACGTAAACGATTTAAAAAAAGAATGTTGATCAACGCAACTTACATTTTCTTCCCTAGTTAGCAAACTAAAGTCCGTTGGTATGAATTCGTTCTTTGGTGGAAGCTTCAGATGTTCACACAGTCCAGAATTCCTCCATGTCTGCAACAAAGACGCAATTAAATTTTAAGGATTTTCAACGAACACTCGTAATAATACAAAACATTATTGTTATATCCTTTCCATACACACAAACATTAACCAGCATTATGAAAATTCAACATATAGACTATTTTCATAGCACAGTTCTTACAAATGGAATCAGAACTTCGTCACAGTAACAAGAGCAGATGAACAATACGTTTCTACTTTACATGTACTTATTCAACCTGTATGAATTCCTACGTGCAACGTTCTCACTTCGTGATTCTTTTGTTTAATGTTTATTTCTCTTTGGTACAGAAATACCACAACTTCTTTCCATTCAATATAATAGTAAATCTTACTCCTAAATAATACTTATTATTAATTGTTTAATTTAACAAGTACTTCTGCTCCGATTTTCCAGCTAATGGACTCATGTTAAGGATAATCTAAAACAACGATCTCCAACAAAAGATGGCAGCACCACCTCCGTTTATGTCTAATGTATTTTC